>RJWM01013543.1:0-53470 GCA_004363535.1 Dasyprocta punctata
CAGGATGAGCAGGATAAAGGTCATGTGTTGGTGTCAGGTCCTACAGAAAGCCCACCCATCACAGTCCCAAGTCACTGCATCTAGCGATCCCCTCTTCTGGCTCCTGTATTCATTAGTTTCCACTCTTTCCTGACCAGAAAGCGCTTGATTTGTTTCCAGCTGTTTTGGGGAATGGACAAGACCATCCTCATACAATGAGGGATAAATAGTACTCTTCTCCAGGGTTGGTGTGAAGCCTAACCAGGCCTCAGTGTCCTGCTATAAAATCAGGTGGGGAAAAACCATCTACAGATGAATTCTTAGGGGTCATCACAAAGCCCCCCCACCATCTTCTTTAAAACCCTAATGAATTGAGTTATTTCAGAAAATATCAACAAACTGACAGGTATCATTACATTGATCTGAAAGCATCACAGCGGGTTTGGGGCAGGGTCTCTTGTGTTTTTCATGATTCCTCAGCACAAGCAATGGGAATTTCTATGTTTGTAATCAGAAGACTGCAGCAGAGAAAGGCATTTCCCCTGGAGTCAGATTTTTGCCAAGTGAATGTCGCAGTGAATGGTGTTAGGAAGGAAAAGAAGAACCAGCTGAAGTTTCTCATATTAAAACTGATGATGGAAATTTATTTCTGCAGGAGAATCCATGACCTTAAGACCTTAAATCAGACTTTCTGTAAAATAATATGCACACATGTATGTACATGTGTGTGCATTGGTACGTGGACACTCAGGTCTCCAGCAGACACTGGACCTGCTCCTTCTCAGGCCTCTCAGATGCCAGTGGTTGTGTGTTTAGTTAGGGCAGTGCTCAGTACCAGTTGTGACCAATGAGCTGAGGAAGTGGAAGTCACTGAGGAGACAGCAGGATTTAATCCCTGCTCATGGGAGCCAGCTTCCAAGGGTACCCCGAAGGATCTCCCCTCTTGACTTCACATCTTGACATAATTTACAGGATTTGATGGACAACAAGCTGTGACATAGAAGATCAGGTCATAAGAAGTGGTACCTTCCGCCTTGCTCTCTTGGACCACTCTGAAGGGAGCCAGCTGCCATGTTCTGAGAGCTGTCAGGCAGCCTCCCATGAAGGGCCACTTGGACAGGAGTGATGAATTGAGACCATCACAAACTGGACAGCAGTCTTGGAATCAAATTCCTACCCCACTAAGCTTTCGGGTGACTTAAGCCCAGCCAACAATGTGATTCATCTCATGAGAGTTCATAATTAATATATCCATATTAAGTGACACACATTTTATACACCATATTACACATCCCTTTAAAGTCCATGGTTCAACAGCTTTTAGTCTATTCACAGGGTTGTGCAAACATTACCACAATCTAATTCTGGAACACTTGCGTCACTCCAAAAACAAACCCCTGGCTCTTTTTCAGACACACCCCTCTCCTTTCCAGCTGCTCTAGGAAGGCACAAATTATTTTCAGATTCTATATATTTGCCTATTCAGGATATTTTGTATCAGTGGAATCTCATGGTTTGTGACCTTTTGTGTCTGATTTGTCACTTGTAAGGCTTTCAAGGTTCTCTCATGTAGAAGTGTTCATCAATATTTCATTTTCTTCTATGGCCAAATGACATTCTAACATTTTGTTTATCCATCCATTCTTTGGTTGATGAGCATTTTGGTTGTTTCCACTTTTTGTTTACATCAGCAATGGTTCTAAGTGAACATTTTCATATAAGTTACTGTGTGAACATATGTCTGCAGTTCTCATAGCTCTATACCTAGGAGTGGAATTTCTGGGTCAAATGGTAATTTGAGGATAATTTCCAAAGCAGTTTCAATTCTTCACCTCCTCACCAAAACTTACTATAATTACCTGTCACTTTTTTCATAGCCATCCTTTTTGGAATCAAGTGGTACCTCACTGTGATTTTAATTCGCACTTCCAGGATGCTTAGTGGTATTATGTATCATTTTGTACTTACTTGCAATTTTTATAACTTCCCCAAAGAAATTTCTATCCTGATCTTTTGCCTGTTTTTAAACTGTTACCCATCTTATGATTGAATTATAAGAGTTCTTTTTTCTGTACACAAGTGCCATGTCAGATATGTGGCTTACAAATACATTCTTCCACTCTGTGGTTTGTCTTTTCACTTCCTTGATTGTGTTCTTTGGACATGAAAGTATTAAAATTTTGTAATTCAACTTATCCCTTCTGTCTTAATTACTTTTCACTCGTTGCTGAGACAGAATACCTGATGCCCAAAACTAGGGAAGGAAAGGTTTATTTCTTACAGTTCTTGGGGGTTTCAGTCCATACTCAGTTGGCTCCAAGGCAGGGTGACTTGACAGGGCATCCATTCGTGGCAGCCGCCGAACAGCCTGGTGCGAACCAGCAAGAGAGACAGAGAAAGAGACACGCCTTCCTCTCACCCTTACACTGTATGTCGGCTCCACCCCTGGGCAGGTGCAGCACTCACACCACCAATCCCAGTGCCAGACAACAAACCAATCACAAACGCCAGACTCAGTCCCATCCATGATTACATGAGGTTTTGGGGTGGACACAGGACCATACCCATAACACCTTCTTTTCCTTTTTTGCTGGTGCTTTTGGTATCATCTTCAAGAAAGAAACTATTGCCTGACCCAAGTTCATGAAGATTCACCCCTCTTTTCCTTTAAGAGTTCATCATTTTATTGCATATTTATGAGCATGGTCTATTTTGAATCCATTTTCAATGTGAGCTAAGGACCGAATTTCATTCTTTTGCATGTGGCTATCTGTGCACCATGCTTAAAAAGATTATTTGTGACAGTTAGTTTTGATCTTCAAGTTGACTGGACTGAAAAACACAAGGAAATTAGTGAAACACGTTTCTGGGTGTGTCTTTGGGTGTTTCTGGAGATAAATGGGTCCTGAGGGCTCTAACTTCATCAGTGGATTAATCCATCAGTGAGATCATAGTTCCACAGAATTATTGGGCGGTAATGGAAACTGAAAGTGGGCTCTCTTTTCTTCTCTCTGCTTCCTGGCTGCCATGGGGTAAGCAACCTCGCTCTGCTGCTCCCTCCCACCATGATGCTTCAGCCTCACCCCAGAACTAAAAGTCACAGAGCCAGCCATGGACTGAAACCTTTGAAACTGCAAGCCAAAATAAACTCATCCTCTTTTAAGTTGATTTCTGTCAAGTATTTTGCTGTAGTAATGAAAAGCTGACCAACACACTATTCTTTTCCCTTTGGATGGTGTTGGGACTCTTTTTAAAAATTGTTTGATAGAGCCTGGCATGGTGGTGCACGCCTTTAATCCCAGCACTCGGGAGGCTGAGGTAGGAGGAGCATTGTGAATTCGAGGCCGGTTTGGGCTACAACGTGAGTGCAAGGCCGGCCTGAGCTACATAGTGCGACCCTGCCTCAAAAAACTAGGGTTGGGAGTTTGGCTCAGTGGCTTAAGCGCCTGTCTGGTAGGCATGAGGTTGTGAGTTTGACTCCTGGTACTGCACAAAAAAAAAAAATCATTTGACAATTGAAATGTGAATTTATTTCTGAACTTGCATTTCCATGCCATTGGTCTATGATCTATCCTGTTACACGCACTTAACACTGCCTTGATTTCTGTTGCTTCACAGTAGATAATTGGGCATTCTACCAACTTTATTCTTCTTTTTCAAAGCAATAAATCCTCTCAGCTTTTAGTTTATCTTGGAATACAGTATCTTTATTTCACCTCCATTTTTAAAAGATGGTTTGGCTGGACCTAAGATACTCTATTCACAGGTTTGGGCTTTTTTTTCATAACTTTTAATAGCTCCCAAACCTAGTTTCTCCCATCTTTATTTCTGTCTTGACCAAAAAACACAGGGAACACAGACTCTGCCAACTATATGTTTTCCCCTGGCTGGAATCCAAGCTGGGCCCTTGAATATTTCTGATACTGTGATAAAGGTGTTTAAATTGATGTAAAAGACACTGAAAGAAACTGACTTCAACCCTGAGCCAAATCCCTTAAATTGTCGTACAAACACCACGAGCCTTTTGTTCTGAGACCTCAGTAAAACATGCCCCTTTCTTGCTCTCCTTGGTGAGGGCTGCTACAACTCTGATGCTTCATGTTTCTTTGAAATCTTAACAGACATCATCTCAGAATATTTTGGGACAGTCTCTTTGTATGTCATTTAGCCATCTCCTAAGTCTTTATCACCTCCCAATAATGTCACAAATTATAAATTCATCAATGGATTAATCCACTAATAAAGTTAGAGCCCTCATTATTGGGGACCTGGCCTAGATCCTCAATCTCCCAAACGAGTGCATGGTGAAGGCTTAAATAAATGAGATAATTGGTATGGTTTTAGGGCTCCAGGAGGATCAAAACCCTCTGCAGAGTTCGAGACTCTGGGGCTAAGACAGGGGATGTCTCTGGGTGGCCCGTATTTATTTAGTTTTCAAACAAGGAAGGGGTTAGAGTGGAAAATGCAGAAAAATGAACAGATCTTGGGAGTGGTTCAAGGACTTTTCTAAGTAACAGATATTGTCAATTTAGAAGATCTCCATGTTGCATTTCACTACAGTAGTGAAATGCCTGCAGCTACAGTCTTTATTTAATTAATTGGAGTTGGAGCCAGGTGTCCTCAGCTGTCACCTTATCTTGCCCTTTGAGGCATCTCTTCATTCTCGGGTTGGCCATGCCCCAGTCATGCCACAGGCCTGCAATCTTCAGTTTCACTGGCTCCCAACACCTCATGATCTAATCACTTGTGAAAGTTCTACCTCTGAAACATGAGCTTTCTGGGGACATCTAAGACCCAAACCATAACACTGTGGGAACTCCTGAGCCCCAGTGTAGGAGCAACTGCATCCACAGGTCTGGTCAGACAACAGCAACTTCAAAGATGGAAGTTTGGCTTCCACTGTTTTTGATAAGTCACCTTCTAGGAAAGGCAGGAGTCAATGACCCCTACCAGCGTTCCTCTGCACATAATGAGTAATTGTGCTCTTGCAGCTTTTCTCTGTATTGCTGGCTTCTAGCACTCGGACTATGATGTGTTTGGGCAGCTCCTTGTTTTAATCCCACTTGGAATTAATAGGGCTCTTTGGGTGTGTGAATTCTTTTCAGTGAATATGGGACGTTTTCAGCCATTATGTCAACATTTCTTTTCTAATCCTGTCTCTCTGGTATACTCACTGTGCATATATTAACGTGTTTAATGGTGCCGCCAGTTCCTCTAAGGATCTTTCTTTCTCTTTCTTTCTTTCTTTCTTTTCTTTCTTTCTTTTCTTCCTTCCCCCCTTCCTTCCTTTCCCTTTTTTATTTTTCTCTTTGCTCTTCTAGTTGTATAATCTTCATCTATTTTCAAGTTTGCATATTCCTTCCAGCCACTCAAATCCATCGAGTCCTTCTAGTGAAATTTTCATAAATTTTAGTTTTCAAGTCCAGAATTTTCATTTGGTCCATGTTATAATTTCCATTTATACTTTCTATCTGATGAGACATTATCATCATGTCTACCTTTAGCGTTTTAGACATGGTTTCCTGTGTTTCTTCAAACATATTTATGATCTCTACTTTGAGGTCTTTCTCAGTGATGCCCAACATCTAGTACGTTAAAGGCAGTCTCTATTGTTTGCTTTTTTTTTTCCTCTGTAGGGCACACACTTTCCTGTTTCTTTGCGTGTCTCATAACTTTGGTTGAAAAGTGGACATTTTAATAAATGCATTGAGCCGGGCGTGGTGGCGCACGCCTTTAATCCCAGCACTCGGGAGGCTGAGGTAGGCGGAGCGTTGTGGGTTCGAGGCCGGCTTGGGCTACAACGCGAGTGCAAGGCCGGCCTGAGCTACATAGTGCGACCCTGCCTTGAAAAACCAGGGCCAGGAGTTTGGCTCAGTGCCTCAAGCTCCTGCCCTGGCAGGTGCGAGGTTGTGAGTTCAATCCCCGGTGCCGCAAAAAAAATAAAAATAAAAATAA
This sequence comes from Dasyprocta punctata, assembly GCA_004363535.1. Taxonomy (NCBI): domain Eukaryota; kingdom Metazoa; phylum Chordata; class Mammalia; order Rodentia; family Dasyproctidae; genus Dasyprocta; species Dasyprocta punctata. Next base: position 5,935 of record RJWM01013543.1, read on the forward strand.
ATGCATTGTAACAACTCTGTTCACTGATTCCCCCACTCTGGAAATCATTGTTTTGTTTAGTGATCTGGGCTGATTATTCAGTCGCATCTATTTTCCTTGCATTTGTGCAGCCTTTGATGTCTCTGCTCAAACTTTTCACCCTCAATTTTACCTTCAGTCCTAGTTTCCTACAGGTCACGCCTGGGTTAGCACAATTTCTCAGCCCCTAATATGTCAGAGATTGTGTATTAGTCCCGCGAGCCAGCCGGGTTTTCATCTCTTACCGCTAGATGTGTGTGTGGCGTGGAGAGTGCTGTCACTGTTGGGGAATTTGTGAGTTTGCCCGGCGTCAGCTGAAGACAGTAGCTCAGAAGTTCCCTCTATTCACACCTCGGAGGACTCAGCCTTGGGCATCCACGCAGAGTTCCAGACCCTCAGTGATGACTGCAGGTTTAGCTGGGTTTTTGGACTGTCTTTTCCCTAGTTCTCTTCATTAAGCTCCTGGCTATTCTGCCTCTATTAGTATTACTAATTAGTAACTAATTGCTGGTTGATTGCTCTATTGTTTTCAGCAATCATCTGGGGACATAAATAGCCCCACAGTCCGAGCCAGTTAAAGTAGAGCCCCATGGCAGGGACAATGAGCCGCTAGTGTTTAGGCTAGCTCTAACCTACCCTGGGCAGAAATTTTAGGCCATGGAAGAGGACGGGGAACTGACTCTTCACCAGCTGTACCCCCTGAATCTTCCTTACCGAGCAGGCGCTGGGGTGGGGACAGAGGGTAGAACTTGCGCCACCACTGCCCAGTGGTCTGCAGCCCTGAGCTGGGATGGGATTGGCCCGTGTGCACCAGCTGCTAAAGGGGCCTGGACTCGCTCTCCCAACTCGGGAAGCTGCTGAGTCCACTGGAGCCATTCTCCATCGCACGGCGCTCCGAGGGAATGGGGACAGCGCTCTCCTCAGACCCACCTGACCCCTTCTGCCATGGGATGGGAAAGCGGGCGCCGCTCCCTGGCTGCCACCACGCACGCACGCACGCACGCACGCACGCACGCAGCGTAGGACTCCAGCACCCTGGAGCTGCGGGAGGTGAAAACTACCAGTACCGGAGAATGGCTGAGTCCATGGAGAATAAGCTCCTTCCCCGGGGAAGCTCGCCCACCAAGGAGCTGTGAGGAGCGGGGCAGCCCTCCCTCGCGGGCCACACCTCCCACCCGCCTTCCTGTGTTTCCGAAGTTCTGCTGATCAATGTTCAGTGATTCTGACCCGTTTAATAGATGAGATGACTTTCTGAGGAAGAGCTATCACCAGGCTTCTCACCCTCTTCTGCTTCACCATAGTGTTTTTAAGCACGAAAAAAAAAAAAAGTCCATGGTAAAAACATGTATTACATGCCGCTCTAAATGTAAAAGACAACAGACAAAGACTGATAAAAGAGTTTTCTCCTGTATACTGTGCTTAGGGTATCCGCGGAAGGACACACACGATCCTATAGAAACCATTGTTTGACTCAGAAGGGAACAGGATGGTTAGTAGACAAGAATAGAAAAGAGACTTCTCGCACTGTATCTGGTTATACCTTTTGAATTGTGAGCCATACAAATGCTTTATCTAAATATAAAGCATAATTAAAATGTAAACTATAATTAAAATTTAAACTCAATTTTTGTAAAAGCTGCAGAAGTATCCTAAGTATTATCTACTATGTCTCAAGGAGATTAGAAACTTCAGGATATATTGGTAGATTTTATTGATTACTTGTGAATATTTTTAAATTGACAAAGAGAAGAGTAAATTTAAAAATAAATTAGAATGGAAGCTCTAATTCCAAGCTATCAGATGAGAGCTAACTCTCACTATGCAGTTTATCCTCCTGGAGGGAGGAGACCCTTAATAAGTAAGGCTATCAGCTTTACATAAATTCCAATCAATTTCTGGGGATTTAGCTCGGTGGCAAAGTACCTGCTTGGAAAGTGCAACATTCTGACTCAAATCCTGGTACCAAAAAAAAAAAATTTATTTCCCAGTCAATTCCCATGACTTAAGTGTTGGGTACCTACTGGAGTTTAAGTTCTAATTTTAAAATAAACATTTTATGAAGGTGGGAGGGGTGGAAAGTGGAAGTTTTAACCTGTTCCCTTTTAGAAAGCTCTCTGACCCAGGTAGGAATTTGCCCTAATATTTTCCACCAAATTTTAAAGTCAACATATTAAGAAGCATGAATACAATACCCTATATCCCAGTTTCCTCCAAAGATAAGGAAAATCCCTAATACCCTCTTTCCCTAAAATAATGATCGTTGACATTTTTTACCCCGAATTTGTTTTTTTTTTTTTTTTTTTTTTTTTTTTTTTTTTTTTGCGGCACCAGGGATTGAACTCACAACCTCGCGTCTGTCAGACAGCCGCTTAAGGCACTGAGCCGAACTCCCGGCCCTACCGAATATTATTTTTATGGTATTATTTTTCAGACAATAAAGTGTGTCATCAGCGATCAATTTCTTATTTGGGTACACAAGAAAACATTGTAATTTGAGGTTACTAAAAACAAAACTGAAATCCCTACCCTAATACCCAAGACTTTAGAAATATATCTATGATTGCACTTTTGTTATGGTTTAGATATAAAAATCTCGTCTGTTCAGAGGTAGTCTTTCAGAAGGTGTTTGGATTATAGAGAAACTATAGTCATGGATAATTCATGGATTAATTCATGGATAAGTTCAGAACTGAATGTGCTGTTGGTGTGGGCCCAGTTGGAGGGTGTGGGTCACTAGAGGCATGGCTTTGGACGAAAGATCTCTTGCTCCGGTACCTTCTTGCCTCTTTACTCCCTGGCTGCCTTGGGTTAAGTAGTTTTTCTCCACCGGGCCCTCCCATCATGCCATTTCTGCCTTGAAGCCAACCAACTATGGACTGAAATGTTTGAAACCATAAGCTAGACTAAGTCTTTCCTCTAATTTGTGTATGTCAGGTACTTTGTTCCAGCAATAAAAAAGTAACTGATACAGAAGTTAACATAAATGCTGAGAAGCAGAGTTGCTGGAGACAAAGAATATATAATACTTAGCGATTTTAATAAATATCGCCCAATTATCTTTTGCAGCATATTGAATTTTTCAAGTTTCAAACACTATCACAATACTATCTCTCATCTTTAATACCCTTCTGCCGTGTGAAGTTGTACCTCCCCCGTCAAAAAGTGAGTTTCACTGCTCCTCCCCTTTGCGTGGACTCCATGACTGGTTTTTAGCCAATGCAACATGGTGGAAATAATGCTATGCCCATGGATGTAGCTCTCGATTAACCTTACAGCTTCTACTTCCCTGCCTCTTGAAATACAAGCTCTTGAGAAACAATCTCTTAAAACTCTTCTCATCTTGCTGTAAAGAGCCAAGCCACAAGCAGAGGCCATGTGTGGATTCTTCAGTTGAGCCCCTCCGCCCACAGCCAGTGCCAATAGCCAACCGAGTGAGCAGCCCAGCTTGCGTGTTCTAACCCAGACCACCCACCTGGGGACTGCAGTCCCAGCCAGTAGCATCTCAGCAGAAAAGCTTCCCAGATGATTCCAGTACATTCTGAGAGTCATGAGACAATAAAATAGCTGGGAATATTATTTTGAACTGCTAAGTTTAGGAGCATCTTGTAACACAGCAAGAGATAATTGAAATACCCTTTGAAAAGACTACACCAACTTTTATTCTTGTATGCAGTTTTAAAAAGTTTTTTCCTCAAACCCATAGCCATATCTATACTTGGATGGATTTTTTGTTGGTTTGTTTTATCTTCTTTGCAATGTGATAGGTGGATTTTATTTCAATACTGATGTGAATTTCAGTATTAAAATTCATAATGGGGTTTCAGGGGAAATTAAGTCTTGTTTCTTGGCCATAAGGATTTTTTCAGTGAGCTGCCTGCTTGCTGTGTTCTTTCTTTTTTAATTAGTTTTCATTTTGGGTTTTTTATAAGTTGTTTATCAACCTCGGCTCTTCTAAATTGCAATATTTTGTCCAATGTTTTATTCACATTTAGCATTATTTATAACTTTATTGCACGGAAGTTTTTCATTTCTATGCAAATATAATTCACCATCATTTAATGTTCTCTGCTGTAGACTTGACCAGTAGTGTAAACAGTTCTCTCCTCCATCTGGGCTCTTGTCCTGAGGACAACAAAGAATGAAGTCCAGGACACAGCAATGGTGAATGAAAAGAGCATAGTTTATTTATTTATTTATTTTTATGTATTTATTTTTTTTTTTTTGCGGCACCAGGGATTGAACTCACAGCCTCGCGCCTGCCAGGGCAGGCTCTTAAGCCACTGAGCCAAACTCCCGGCCCTGGTTTTCTGAGGCAGGGTCGCACTATGTAGCTCAGGCTGGCCTTGCGCTGCATTGTAGCCCAAGCCGGCCTCGAACTCACAACGCTCCTCCTACCTCAGCCTCCCAAGTGCTGGGATTAAAGGCGTGCGCCACCACGCCCGGCAAGAGCATAGTTTATTAGGAAAAACACAAAAGAGCTCTCACTAGCCAAGAGGGCTCCAAGGGAGGACACCAAGGAGGCACACAAGTTCAGGGGTTACATGCACTTTACTGGGTTATTTTGGTGGGCATGTGAAAATGAGACAACTAAAAAACACAGTTGCCACTTTTAGCTAAGTTTCTGACAATGGGAGGAGCAGACTTCCCTTGCACCCAATTTCCCAGGGCTTATTTCCGTTTACCCAGGTCCTTGTCTTTTGAAGCAAGGTGGTTACCATTTTTAGCTAAGCTTCTGACATTAGGAGAACAGGCTTCCCTGCCCCCCACCTTCTCAGGGCAGACTTCAGTGAGCCTCTTTGTCTTGTGTTCCAGTTTCCCCAGGGCTTATCTTGGCTCTCTCAGGTCCCCATCCTAACTGCCTGTTGTTTATCTCCTGGTCTCAGTAGGAGCCTAACCACCTCTGTGACTATTACTTGCAATTACTACCTTTGCTGATGAGTCTGGGGTCAAAGTTCATGAGCTATTTTCAAGTGTATTTTCCCTCTGTAACAAGCTTCATGGAAGGCCTTCAGCACCTGCCTCACAAATGCTTCTGCCTCCCATCTGCCTCTTTAGCCACCTCCACGTCTTACACCCTGACCTCACAGCTCCTTGACCTCCTCAACTCCAATAACTTAGATTTTCTGTACTTCCAACACGCAACAGACCATCTACAGCTTAGAGATCAGCATCAATTGTATTGCTCTACTTTCAAGACGTTCAATCTCAAGACCCCCTCTGACCTCCTTAAATCTTGCTTCTCTTAACTTCCAGATAACTTGCACTTGGAAGCCAGCGTTGTTTCTGGAGTACTGGCCTCGCCCTACTGTCGTTTCTGCTCCAAGGCATCCTGGCCGTTTGGCTTACCATTCCAATTTTATCAGTTAGGGCTCACTAGAGGAACTGCTTTAAGAAACATGAGATATAAGAGAAGTGTGATATATAAATGACTTACAAAGGAGGCTTACAGTGGCCACCTGCAGAGTCAAGGTTGGAAAGATGCAGATTGGCCCTCTGCATGTAGGAGAGCCAGGGGAGCCAGGCAGAAGTCAAAGGCCTGGTGCTTGATGCAAATCTATATGGGAAAACCAGGGTCTGCGTGGGCAGCCTAAAGGAACTGGAGATAAGTGTCCACAGATGGTGGTGAAGATCGGAGCTCCTCCAAAGAAGCAAAAGGGCAGGCTTCCTTTGTCTTTCCCTTTTTGTTTCATCAAGGCTACAAGCCTGCTGATTTGTGCCATCCACACCCAGGTTGTGTCCTTCCCCTTCAGTCTGTGGTCTGCGTGTCACCCATCCACAGACACACTCAGAGCTGTGCTCCACTAATCCAGTAGGCAGTTCTCCATCCATTCAAGTTCACAGCACATTGAGCTGTCACACCAACGCACTCCTCTCTGCACCCTTTTTTACCCATGACATGACAGAGTCACGCCAAGGCCAAGGGATCAGGGTGCACCATCTGGGTATGAATCTTGGCTCTGCCACATACCAGCTAGGCAGCCTTGGACAACTTACTTAACTTCCCTGAGGCCTACATAACCTTGGCACTGCTTCAACCGGAGAGCCACTAACCACACGTGCTTATCAAGAACTCGAAATGCCACTACTGTTGAAATGACATGTGCTATCAGCATGAAATACACACTGGAGTCAAAGACTTAAGGACCCACAAAAAATGTGAAACATCTCATTAGTAATCTTTTCCTGGTGATTTCATGCAGAAATGATAACATTTTAGATAAATAAACTACACTAAAATCACGTGTTACATTTTAATGGAGTCACTTGACAACTTAAAGTGGCCTGTGTGCCCTGTACCTGTTGAGCAAGCCGAGGTACAAAACACAAGGACAGACAAAATGGTTTAGGCCCTGTCACTAAGGAGTCATGATGCATACCCAGAAGAAAGTCCTTAATATTATGACATTGTTTTGTTAATCTCTAAATAAAGGATCAGACAATACCTTCCTATCTCTGCTAGGAGAGGGCGGATTTGGAAGCAGGCAGTGAGAGGAAAACAAATTTCACATAAGAGATGAAGGTTCAACTTCTCACTTTGAGGAGAAAGAAGGAAAACTCGCCACCAGTTGAAACAGACTGGAGGAAAGATGCTGAGCTAGCAGTGATGGTCCTTGCCAGGCTGTGTGTAGAAGAGAAAGAGTAAATCATCGCGGGGCCACAGTTCTTCCTCCTAAAGCCCTGGGGTGACTTTTTCCTGACTCCCTTCTGACACCAAATGTGTGTAGGCTTCTCCACACCACAACCACCGGGGCATCTGCAATCAAACTCAGTCCCGAAGGGAACTCTCTGGAGATAGCACACGTGTCCCTCGAGGACGCAGTTCTGTGGCACAGTCTCCGTGCCAGGTGCCAGCCACAAATGGGATGCCAGGCCTACCCACCCTCTGCCCGGGAACAGCAAATTCGAGCACTCCTCTCAACCCTTAGGTTTGGTGATTCACTCATAGAACTCAAGAAAACACTTTATTTACATTTACAGGCTTTTTAATTTACACCTACAGGACACAGCCAAATGGAAGAGAATGACAGGGGGGCAGGTTAGAAGAGGAGCTGACGTGGGGTTTTAGCCACCCTCTCAACACTTCCGTACTTTTACCAACCCAGGATTCCCCTAAGCCCTCCCTTTAGGGGACTTTCGAAGGTGTCATTTTTGTAGGCAGAACTGATTAAATCATTGGCCATTAGTGATTTTAAAATTCTCTCTCTCTCTCTCTCTCTCTCTCTCTCTCTCTCTCTCCCTCTCTTTCCTCTATAGAGGTTGAGGTTGGAAAGTCCAGCCTTATGATCACATGGTTGGTTACTCTGGAAACCAGCCCCCAACCTGAAGCTATCTAGGGGCCCAACAAGTGTTTCTTCATTAGCATAAACTCAGTTATGGTTAAAGGGGCTCATTATGAATAACAAAAGACACTCCTATCATTCACGAAATTTCAAGGGTTTTGGAAGCTCCATACCACAAATTAGTGACAAAGACCAAATACATACAAGGACCGGAAACACAATGGCTCAACTTAGATTTTGGTTTTTTTTTTTTGCCTGATATGCTTTCAGTTGATACCTGCTTGGAATGTTGGATTTCAATCTCTTTTCCATCTTTTCTCTTCTCTCTCTCCCCCTTCCCTGCCTCCCTCTCTTCCCCCCACCCTTCCCTCCTCCATAACTCCCACTCAGACACAGGGTTAAAGCCAAGCTCTATTGTGCTGTGTTACTAAGCCAGGATGTGTGGTAGGAAAGGTGAAATAAATGCATTTTTCCACTTATGATATTTTCAATTTACCGTGAATTTATCAGGACTTAGCCTCACCCTAACTCAAGAAGCATCTATATATTACTTTTTACCCCACGGCCCCATATAAACAGTAATTACCTAAACCAGTAGTTACCCAACTTGTTTGGCCATGTCCTTAAATACGTTTTACTTCCAACCAGGCACACAGATTCTGCGCATACATGTACCTATGTGTATACGTGTAAAGGTGAAACCAAAGTTTCAGGCAAGCTCCAGGAAGCTATGCTCTCTGCTCCGCCCAGTGAGTTGCTATTTTCAGTATAATTCATCTGTTACTGTTTCGTGATTTGTCTCTCTTCTTCAGTATTTTAAATGCTGGCACCGGCAGCTTTCTCAAGCCACTGCTGGCAAACACTGTGCTCCCTGCAGCTGAGACTCATTATCTCCTTTGAGACCCCACTGCCAGGCGAGGCTCAGCACGACACCCTCTGCCCAGAGAGTCCCTCCGAGACCCGCAGCAAGAGCAAAAGACGTGGAAAGAGAATATAGGAAGGAAGGCGGTGATCCCCCAGTAAGTGCCTGAGACAGAACTCGTGCCAGGCCCGGCACACACTGTTTTCTTCTCTACCTGCACATCTGAAATGAAGACTAGAGACAAATCAAGCACAGTAAGAGATAAACACAACAATAAAAACACAACAATGACAACATACTGTAGTCAACATTACCTAGATGTGGCCTTTATCTCGCTCTCAAAATACCTGATTGCACTATAGCTCTTAGCCACCTCAGCATACAATTTTTTTCCCTATCCTTCATAAATTGAAAGAATTTTTCATTTAAAGGAAATGGTTTCTGTTTGGCATATCTGAATTATCAGCACCACTCATCTTGTGTTCTGTGACCCTTATCAAGTAATTAAGGATGACTTGAGCACAATCACTGTGATATCATGATAGATGTCTACCTGATAACTGACATAACTGCTTAGTGGCTAAGGGGCGAGTAGTATATACAGGATGGATACTGTGGACACAGTGATGAGTCACATACCAAGTGGCACAGAGCGGGACAGTGAAAGGTCCCACCATACTACTCAGAATAGTGTGCAATGTAAAACTTGTGAATCGCTTATTTCTGAAGTTTTGCATTTAGTATATTTAGAGCACAGTTGCTGGAGGGGAACTGAAACCTCAGAGAGCAAAATCACAAATAAGGCAGAACTACTGTATTCAAACAAAACTTTTCCTCCAAGAACTACCAAAGGCATATTTTTTTTAAAGCAGTGTTTTGGCAGAGATTTCCCAATGGGGTCCAGCAACTGTCTTCACCCCATACCTACTCTCCAGTTTGTTTTTGAGTCTTTGTTCCCCCCAGCCCCAAACCAGTCTTGGCTCTGGATAAGTCTTAAGAAGGCCAACTTTGTAGGGTCTGAATAGCTTGTCTACCTGACATGAAAAAGTCAACATGCCAACCACTACAGAGACCACTGTTGTGACTAAGGACCCTCAGAAAAGGGGGACCCATACCAGCCCTGGACAAGAGACTCGTGTGGCCTCGTGTTGACTGGAAGTAGACCTATTCCGGAAAGGATGTTGGGGGGATTTGTTCTTAGAGATAGTATAGCCAGATGAATCTGAAAACAGATGTTCTTTGTTACTCTACTGAAACATATGGCTTTCACACTTTCTTTATTCTTCCCAAGGCTAAATTGCTATGGTATCATCTTACTTCTTCTAATGGGCCATGTCTAACATCTGTGCAGCTACACACGGGGCGTGCTCATTTGGGGCTCATGGACCCTGAGAAACATCAGGACTGCTGGGAACTTGCTGCCCCACTCAGGAGGAGAGAAGCAGGGTGTGGCTGAGCACAAATAGGTCAAGACGCAGAGCAAGGGTGATCAGTAGAGCAATGGAGATTTAGGGAAAACACTCCAAACTACCTATCCGGGAATGTACTTCAATTCAGTCTCTCCTGCCTTCTAGAGGGCTCATATAGGATTTTAAATTGATATTTATAGGGTTTTCTTTTTCATATTATGAATCTAACATATGCTTATTGTAGATAATTTTTAAATTACAGAAAAGGAAGCGACTCAGTCATAATCCTATTACTTGGGGAAAAACCACTCCATATTATTATTCTGACAATTTTCTTCCAGTTACTTTTTTCTGTATAATATACATATGTGTATACTTAGGATGTATATTTTTGTCACTATACTGTATATGCAAGTTTGCACCATTTTTAAAATTATACTATTAATTTTTTTGCAATTTTTTTATTTAAGCAGAAAAAAAGACATGTATAACAAAGACAAAAAACAAAACAGACAAACAAACGACTAGAGTAAATGCACAACAGTAACATTATAGGTTTACAAAACAGGATGATAGAAACTTGTCAATGGTTGCAATATTGCGTATCGTTATCTTTAAAGTGGTTGTTTATATTAACAGATATAGACATGTAAAATTGATCTAATCATAACAGGATTAATTGTTCTTTCTCAATAATGAATACATTCAGCAGGAAGCGAAAAGGAAAAGATATAAATCTGTATATATGTATATGTAAGATAACTAAAATGAACACACTGCTGAATGTATACTGATACATTAATCTGCAGCAGTTTCATTTGTGACTTCCCTTACTTCTTCCTTATCACTGCAGCCACCTTTGAATGCCTGTGAACACCCATACGCCACCTCTGCGGGCAAAGTCAGCTTTGCCTCTGTGTCTCCACCATGAATGAGTCAGCCTTCCAACAGGAAGAAATGAGGACACCTGGAACTTCCAAAGCTATTGTATGGAGCCACCTGGAGAAACTGAACTGAAGTTCAAAGCAGGCCTTTGTGTAATTTTGGACAAATGTGTATTAGTCCGTTTTTCCACAGCTGGGATAAAACACCTGACACCCACCAGTTTAAAAAGGAAAGGTTTGTTTCATCTCGGCCCGGGGATCGGTCAAGGTTAGCTCCAAGCACGTAACCTGCGCCAAGGCAGAAATGGTGCGGCCGAAGGGCCTGGTGTGGTCGGGAAGCAGAAAGGGAGAAAGAAAGCTAAAGAGAGAGGAAGGGGCCAGGACAAGAGCACAGCTTCCAAGTCACACGCCCAGCGACCGCCTCCTCACCCACACCCCATCTCTAAGAGAACACTCGTTCATCAATGGCCCAGCCCACTAGGAAGTGCACATTCCCCATGACCAAGCCACCTTCCCAAAGCCCCCCTCCAAATACATGAGACTTCTGAGGGACATTTTAGACCTAAGCCATAACAGTGTGTAACCTGAAAAGTTGTCAGTGGAATTTTGGAATCTTACCTGGGCCAGATAATGTGCCATGAGGTGACTTCCTCCCATGTTTCTGAGGATGTCCTGGAACCATGGACTCCAACTGCCTTGTGAGGCAGGCCCAGGGGTCACCTGCTGCAGAAGGAGGGCTCCTGTGACTGAAGCTATACAGCGGAGACTTCTCCGTCCACTGCTGCCAGAAGGACCTGGCGGGAAGGTCCACGCTGGAAAGGCTGCTTTCACAGAGGGAGTGAATGGACTCTCAAGTGGCCGACAGTCTGCACACACAACTCTGCTGGGAATCGGGAGGGACCAGTGCGGACCCAGCGAGCTCACCGAGGAAACCTTTCCACAGCAAAGGCCCCGACAGCCTGGTTTTCTGCTGATGCTGACCTCAGGCCCGCTGCCTTCCGCCTCCACCGTCTCCTGCCTCTCCCCAGCTGCATCCCTGGGAGCCGTGGCTGCCCCAGCCTACAACTTTCAAATTTAAGTTTGAATCAGCACCTTAGTTTTGTGTCATTTTTAAAAGATACATGATTCTCAAACCATACCTTTCTGCCCAGGTGAATCATCTGACTCCACTGGTAAGAGCCAGTGCTGCTGGCTGTGGGGTGACAGAGTTAAAGTCTTAGATCTTCCAAACCCACTCCGCCTCTGCACAGCCAGGAGTCATCTCGATTTCCTTGAGAAGTAGCTACCCAAAAAGGATGAAGGAAATGTTGTCTGTCACCGGCTTCAGGATGAGGAGAAATGTGTGGTTGCATTCCCCTTCTCCTCTCTCACTGTGTACTAGCTCACGTCCTGAGAATTTCTGTTGTAAATTAGATCCAGTTCTGCCTTTGAAGAGCTGCCGAGACACAGAGCATGGAAAGCAGAGGATGTCTCATTACTAAGGCCAGCACTGGTGGCTCTTCAGCTTTGGTGAACACAGGTCACAGAGACCATCCCCCAAATCTGCAGTCCCCCCATCAGGTGCTCAGCACAAGGGTTCAGCTCAGACCTGCAAGTGACTGCTGCCCACGAGGGCACCTGGCCTTGGAGAATCCCTGGGGCGAGGAAGAGCAGAACCACTGCCCGTTAGCCTTGGGGAAGGGGAGCAGGTAGTGAAGAAGTGGGGGCGGCGGGCTAAGGTGTCTGTGGATGGAGGAAGAGGAGCTGCACCATAGCCATGGCGGATGTGGGAGACAGGCAGGGCGCCACACGTTTTTCCTTTGGGTTTTAAAGAATACAGACAGGTTTAAGTGCATCCATCCTGGGATAAAAGGGCCGGTGTGAAGGAGAGGTTGAAGATAACCAGAGAGTGGAAGATGACCAATGGGGTCAGGTCCCAGAGGAGGTGACAAAGTTGAGATCGTGCAAGCCAGCGAAGGCCAGCTAGCTCTGCGGAGGAGGATGGGCACACTGCAGGGCAGGGCACGCTGTCCTTCAGGCCCAAGGAAGCTGAATAGAAGCCTTGTAAGATAAGACAAAGAGAATGCAGGGCATCATCTGTACCTATCTATGCTGCTGTAGTATCTACAATAGTGAAGTTTACTTGTTTGGCTTTGTTTGAAGCATTACTACTGGCAAATGGGACTTAAAGAGAAGAGATATTTTGAGAAATTTCCCGTTGTCAGTCTACATGGTGCTGGCTTCCAGGAGTAGTCTATGTATGCTCAAGAAAAATTGTTCTGTCTTCTCACCAAAATGGGACCATAGGACTCCAACCCTGTGGCTGCTGTCTTGTCCTCTTATCAAAAACATCCCACAGTGCTAGGCCATAAATTAGGCCAAGTGACTCTCAGTGGATAATACTGTTACTAGAATACTAGAGTCTGTTCCATGGTCATGAAGAGTGAAACCACAGGTGGAGGGAGTATTGTGCAAGCAAGTTTATTTAAAATATATAATGGTGAGAAAGGAAAAGATATAAAGACAAGGAGGTAAAGCTCCCACTAGCTGGTAGGAGCTTCTGAGTAGGAAACCCAAGAAGGCTGTTTGTCTAGAGGATTTTAAGAGGTTTATAAGGGAGCTAAGAGCATTGTGTAATATAATCTCTACATATAGGAGACTACATAAGTTCCAGGGTCCAATCTATGCAGTGGCCATGCAGGCCCCACGTGCCCTTGAACCGATGGCCTGTCTGATCATGCTCTAGGGAACTCCGTGTCTCAGTTACTTCTCTTGTTACTGAGACAAAATACCCAATTCCCAAAGTTAAAGGAAGAAAGGTTGATTCTGGCTCACAGTTTGTGGAGGTTCAGTCCACAGTCAGCGGGCTGTAAGGCAGGGCGGGGGCAGAGGGGCACTGCAGAGCAGAGACAGTCATGGCAGGCAGAAGACAGCAAAGCGGTGAAGCAGCAAGTGGCAATAGTAGCCCTTTCTGTCCATTGTGTTCTATCCAGGCTACCAGGTGAGAAGCACTAAGACCCTCGCTGAAGTACCCTTAATCCTAACACTGCACCACAGAACAACCCCAGCGACACATCCTTAATCCCAGCATCATACACTCTAGATCAAGCCACCTCTGAAAAGCCCCACCTCTAACCACATGGAGCTATAGGGGGACATCTAGACACAAACCTTAACGGTACCAGACAGCCAAGGGACACACGGAAGACTTTTGTAAGATTCCTGGGGGTCATCACTCAGCAGCCTCCATGCTGGGGTTCCTGGTTCCGTGTTGGGGCTGCTGTCTTTCTGCCTAACAGAACCCTGACTCCTCTCTCACTGATTCCTTTGACAATATCCCATTGGACTAAAGGGATTCAAATACATTGTTTCTGATGTTTATTTTGTATTAAAGTACTTGTGTTATTGTGTAAATATGTGTTCTTCCAGAAAATTCAGAGAGCAGAGACAATCAGACAGGGTGGGACTCACTCGTGGTCCTTAGGAAGACTTGGGTGCTGTCTTAACTACGCTCCAAGACGGTCCTGCAGCTTGTCTCTCGACGTTCACAGCTTTGGATTCAGCCACCCCCCATGGAATCAGGGCCATCCCTGCTGCAGCTCAGGCAGCTCCAGATGTTTTCTGGGGAGTAAGGGTGGTGGGAGGATGAGAAAATAAAGAGGAGACAAAAGCTGAGGTCAGGTGGAGCCCTTACTCTCCGGATGGGAGGAAAAGAACTGGCTGCTCACTACAGGAGTGTTTATTTACACATTTTAGCAACTTAATGCCACATGACACACTGTTGTCCTAGCAACCCACTGTTTTGATTGTCTTGGAGCTAGATATTTTCTTCACGAGGCTTGCCCCAAGTGCTCTTTGTTCTGGAGATGGTCATGTCCAGCCTTGCATGTGTGGTCAATTTCCAGCTTCAAAAGATGTGGTATGTCTATATAATGGAATACTACTCAGCTATAAAGAATGAAAAACTAGACATTTTCACTCTTAAATGGATATGGCTTGAAAATATACTTCTCAGTGAACTAAATAAGTTACACATATGAAACCATTGCATTGTTGCCCTTGTGTGATGAACTGAAAGAAAATCTATCTATGTGTATCAAAAATTAGTTAAGATAGTTAAAGAAAAAGAATTTTGAGTGAAAAGTAGTTTTCACAGGGTCATTTTCAGATTTCATTTTTAATGTGAAATGTTTTTTTGAAAATAATACAGCAATCGTGACAAAAAATAGTCATATACTGGTTTCTCTTGATTCACTGAAGGAAAAGTTTTGTGCTAATAATTTTCTGGACAGTGTTTCATGTCTATATCTTATACCCTAAACAACTGCTGTGAATATAACAATATGCAACGTGTTGATTATTGTTACTCTCCTATTGGCCTGTTGTGAAATTCTGTTTTACTTTAATTTCTTATTTTTTCTTGTTAAAATAATAAATAAAAGAAATAATAAATTAGAAAAAAAAATTTTTCCAGCTTCAGTGGCTCCCAATACAGCCCTGCACGGCCAACAGAATATGAAGAAAAGGTCAGGGAGCAGCTCCTCTTATCCGGGCTTCTGACTTAGACTCTCGATCCCTGGGGGAAATCGGCCACCAAACGGTGCCACTTAAGTGGCACCCATGGAGAGTAGCACAGGCAGAGGCACCAAGGCTGCCCACAGGTCACCGGGGCTCACTGCCATCCCCTGTGCAGGGCCACCAGGCTGCTGCCGGCCCAGCCGAGACTCCAAGTGACTCAGAGCCTGTCCAAAAGCAGACAGCAAAATCCGTGAGAGACTTGAACCCCAAACTTCCCCAAAGGCTACTCCCAAATTTCCATCCCACGGAAACGGTGATGTTTGACTGTCTTGTTTTAAAATCCAGAAAATTTAGAGGCAATTTGTTTAATTGATTTCTTTTAAGGAATTAACTGATTCCCACCAAGTTCCTCTTACAATATTCAATATTCATCTACTTATTCTTTGACCGCCAACCACTTGCTTGCATCTTAACTAAGCAGACATATTTGCACATCTCTCCATTTCACATAAGGGACCCCAGTGCCCTTAGGTTTCGGTATCCAGGGGGGTGTCCTGGGACCAGCACACTGCAGAGACCGAGGGAGGGCTCTAATTATTCTGGGTGTTTGAATATGCAGTCCATTGGAGTAGAAATGCAAATCTTTTCTCTGTCTTTGAGAATATTTCTCTAGGGTAAGTTAATGAGAGAAAAATGAAAATGAGCATATTTGTTTACTCGTTGTACAAAATGTTGTACAACGAGTAAACAAATATGCTCATTTTCATTATCTTGTAGAATGAAATTATTCACAACTTTTCAATTAGTGGATTGACGATACATTGCAAGCAATGATCCAGGCCCCAAAGTGAGTCTCCACTGTCACATTCTGACTTTCATAAGTTAAGCCGCTGTCTCCAAAGCAAGGAGATTCTGACTTTTAGGAGCCAGCTCGCCTTCGCTCAGCCAGGTCCCTAGATGAAATGACGACATACTTTAGAGAGTCTTGGTCCCCTGCTCAGCAATCTGGTGTGAAGTAAATGCAGGGATTGTAGCACCCTAGTGAATTGTGCTAATTCACATTGATTACACGTGCGTGGGTCTAACTTACCACTGCAGGCTTCGAGAAAATGCAAATATTGTCTGCCACTTACAAAACCAAATCTTTATGCTGTCTTCCTAAACAGGCTCAAAGTCCTGCTCCTGCAGTGACACATAGGTTAAGATGGAAAATCAGATTTATAAATCCCCACAGCAACCAATCTGAGGCCATCACTCTGCCCCCTTTAGTTACTCTGGCATTAAATTGTGGGGCCAATTTGGCCTAATAATTTGGTAAGGTAGCTTAGTCCATTTTCGTTCTGTTTTAAATATTATCATTTAAACATGGAGTAAATGGCTCGTTGCTATGGTTTAGATCTAGAACATCCCCCAGATCTCTCACACACTCAGAGATAGCGGGTTTTGGAAGATGATTAGATCCTGGGGTACTGTACTCATCAGTAGGTTAATCCAGAAATAGTGTGTTGTTAGGAGGCGGGGCCTGGTTAGAGGTGGGTCAGTGGGAGTGTGAACCAGGAGGGTTTATTTCCCTTCTCTCTCCACTTCCTGGCCACCATGATGCAAGTACTTTCTCTCTACTCTGCCCCTCTGCCATTTTGCTGTTTCTACCTTAGAGCCAGTCAACTATGGACTGAGTCTTCTACAAGCCATGAGCCAAAATAAACCTCTCCTTGAAGTTGTGCGCGTCAGGTATTTTGCCTACAATGAGAAAAGTGACTTAAATACCTGTCTCCCTTTATTGGCCATGGTGAACAGAAAGAGTTACTCAGTTACAGTTTTTCATAGTGTCAGAAATAAGAGTAATATTCCAATTTTTGCCATTATCCATAAATATGTACATTATTCCATTAGCAAATTTAACACTACTTTCAGAATTTCTAAATCCAATTATCCAATCCTACAAATATAAATGTACTGCTATATTATTCTGAAAATATATAAGGGGAGAAAATTAAAAACTAGGGGAATAAGAACTACAAGCTCATATTTCTTTGGTTTGGTTTTAATGTTGTGCTAGCCAGCAGATTTTCTCAAGCATTTATTTGAAAGGAATAAGAAAACCTTAGAATGTCCTAGAATGAGCAAGTCATGCTATACTAGATGTTTTGTTTAAATTGTCAATCAATAATAGGTAGTATAAGAGAACTTTATTCGGGATAGGAGGAGTTGTAATTAGGGAGACACGGATTTGTGAATAGACGAGAATGCGCTCCCAAGAAGAGAACAAAGGGCTGAAATATAAAAAGGGAAAACCTATAAGGATTGGTGCAGATCAGCGTCAAAGCCCACGCATCCACAGCTGATAGGTAAACGTGGTCAGAGCGGCAGGCAGGTGCGGTTAGTCTAAGGGAAGCGTGTGGGACAATTTCTGACTTCTGTTCTAGAAAGCTCTCTCCCTGATCACAGTGACTCCATCGGAGGTGGAATTTCCCAATATTTCCTCATGCAGTCTTCTCCAAAGAGATAGATGCCGTTATCTCCTGTGAGGAAAAAGTGTCATGCTTAGCTTTAATAACTTGTCCAGATTTCTAAGCATGTGAAGCAGGATTTGACCTTGGGTTTGCCTTATTCCTATCTACTTTGCTAATCCAAGTAGGTGGCATTCTTATTCTATTGATTAGAGTTCTTGACTGCAAGCAACAAAAAACTGGCCAAAGACAATCAAAGAGGAATCGTTGGAGAGAAAGGGCTGGGTGTGGAGGTGGGAGGCTGTGAGCATGGCCAGTGGCATCCACAGCAGACAGAAGGACTGGGCTCAGGAACTGGCAGAGACCAGGGAGCTCTGCCGTCCTAGGACACAGTCAACTTCTCCGCACAAGGCCAGGCAGCCAGCGTGATGTCTTTGCTTCTGAGAATGACCCAGTCCTTGCTCCCAGCCTGTGCTAAGGGACCAGAGTCCGCAAGGGCACATCAGAATGGCCAGGCCTGGAGCTCTTGACCGCTCCTCTGGAAATATCCCAGCCAGGAGAAAGACGACCTGATCTCTTCAGCATGTAGACTGGGGGAGAAGCCCTGAAGGTCCTCGCCCCTCCAGTCCTACAGAAGTCACGGGCGCCAAGCAGTCAAGCGTGGCAGATGCCTACCAGGCTCTGGGGACCTACAGGCCCAGCCTTAAAGAACAAGCACGGAGCTGCAGTGTGAACTCGACCTGCTCACTTAGGGTGAGCTGCGTCTCCCGGGCCAGCATATAAAATCCATGGGGGGCGGGACTGTCTGTCGTGAGAACCCCAGATTCTGATACAAGGTGAGTGTCCAGTAAATAGGACTGAATGAGAAGTGGGTCTTGTCTGCTGTTCCTCCGACTCTCATTCATTGACGTGACATGGTTCTGGGCAGATCAGACAAACTTAATTTTCTTTACAGATTTAAGACATTGTCAACAGGAAGAATGATCAACTCCCTGGTGCTCTTGGACAGTGTTATGACAGATGCCACCCAGTGCCTCACTGACTGAGCTCAGGGTCCCTCCCATGGGTCACACTTCCCTGCCGAAATTTCAGGAATCACATTTACTGTTTTAAAAAGTTAAAGACAAGATATCATCAGTATTAAATAGCTTTTTAAACCTTTGATGCATATCCTCACCATTTTTACATATGACCCCTAGCTTTCTCCAGGAGAAAAATATTTATTATAGTTATAATCCAGTATATACATATTTTAGGTATTTTATCATAAAATATTGTATTGTCTTAGTTCTCAAAAAAATAGATACCATAATTACAATTTTAATGGCCGTATAATAGTCCATGATCTTGATGTATCATAATTTACTAAACCATTTCCTTATTATTGGACCTCTGGTCCGTATGCATGAGACTTTTAACAAGATACGCTTCTGAGACAATATTCCCAACAGACGCCTTATAGATGTTATTTTATATTAAAGTGCATCTGTCAGTGGTTCCACCGTAAATAGACTCAGGACTCCTCCCGAACTTGCTGGTGACGTGGATTTACAGCGTGAAATAAATTCAGTGTATATGGGGGGAAAAGATGAATGAGAGCAGAAACATGAAATGGAGCCAGACACGTAGACAGGTATTTTAATCACATTACTCAGTGGCGTGTGAGAATCTTCTTGCTCCTGGAGTTAAGACTGTTGACCCATAGTTGGATTAAATCTGGAAATATAACCTCTCTGCTGCTGTTCTGTCTCAGTTTCTCCCCAAGATTATTTTAAATCCGTATTCCTAGATCAAAGCAACAATACTCAGAATGAGAGACAATGGAAAGGGCTGTGGTAAGGCAGCTTCTCTGGGGTATCTCCCCTCAAAGGAGAAGAATCACAGGGCTGAATTTGTGACGGTCGAGATACACGAAGACACACTGCAGAGAAAAAGAAAAAGAAAAA
Source organism: Dasyprocta punctata (assembly GCA_004363535.1). Lineage (NCBI taxonomy): Eukaryota > Metazoa > Chordata > Mammalia > Rodentia > Dasyproctidae > Dasyprocta > Dasyprocta punctata. The sequence goes on from RJWM01013543.1 coordinate 25,281, forward strand.
ATTATTTCTGCAGGGTGTGTTTTTATTAGGAGGAAATAAAAGAGACCCAGCATGCTACTTCTGCCCGGGTCAGACGCCATCTGAAGCGCAGTGGCTTCGGCCTTCAGAGCTGAGGGTGTCCTTTCGTAAGAACCAGGGTCCTTCCCTGCCGGCTCGGCTCGAGGTTAAGCAGTGGGCAAATCCCGCCACCCTTGGACGTTGGGTCTTTGCCGCAGAAGCGGCAGGCTGTGAGCATCAGTCCTACGGATTTGGCTCAAACATTTTCCCTGCATCTTTCTTCTCTCCCTTCGCTGATCTTGCTGTGACTTTGCAACCACCTTAAAAAGTCACTCAAACTTTTGTACAGCAAGGGACGCATCTGCTGGGAAACATCCCTCATGGACCACTTCTTTATCTAAGCCAGACCGCCATGGTTAGGTGCCAGTCCAAAACCCAAGTCCTAGCAAGAGCGGATTAATACTCAGTGTCACCCTACGCCCTTTCAAATGTCTCTTGAGGACACTCTGTAGTGTTAAGGAAGTGATCAAATTGTATCATGTAAACTGGGCATGGTGGTGCAAGCCTATAATCCCAGCACTCGGGAGGCTGAGGCAAGAGGATTGCCACGTGTACAAGGCCAGCCTGGGCTGCACAGTGAGACTCTAGCTCAAAACAAAAACAAAAACAAAAAACAACAAATTCTATCATGTAGATGAATATTCTTAATTATGTAACATTATACATTTAGGTCTTTATCAGTAATTAACAATAAATCTGTAGAATTAGGTTTTTGAAGAGACCAGATTTTAGGGTTTCTAAAAGCCAGACTAAAGGTTTACAAGAGAGAAACTAATTAAATTTCTCTTTGTTAACATAGGCACCACTGTGTTTGTCAGGTTTCTGTCATTATAACAAAATAAATAAAATAATTCACATAAAGAGAATAGGTTTATTTTATATTCACAACCCCCCCATATTCAAAATTTCTTTATTTCCAGATTCAACCAATCTCAGATTTAAAAATATATTTTTAAAGTGTGACTGTATTGAATATGTACAAACTCTCTTTTGTTATCCCCTAAAGAATACAACTATTTACATAGCATTTTCACTGTATTACACATAATCAGAACATGATTTAAAAGAGGTATAGGAAGATGTACATAATTTCTGTATAAATATTACATTAATTTATTTGGATAAGGGACTTGGACATCTGAGCATCCAGGTATTCACAGCGGGTCCCGGAACCTGGCCACTGCAGACACCAAGGGTTGACCTCGCCTGACATCAGTTTATACCACAATATCTAAGTCCCACTTGGTGCCTTAAGCTCTTCTCAGCCTCCCTCCTTTCCTCAGTGGTGTGTGAAGAGACTCCTGGTTAGTGAGAAGGACCCTTTTCTGGTCTGAGCAGAGAAGGCCTTTCTGAGCAGGGAACCTGAATGGAAGTGGTAAGTGGATTGGGGGCACCAGGGGCAGCAAGGGCAGAGCCTCAGGACCCGGGCCTGGAGCCAGGATGGCTGCTACAAGGTGAGCAGTGAGAGGGCTCTGGGAGCAGGTCAGCGGTGGGCAGCTTATGCCTGGTGAGACAGCAGACACTGGCTTTAAAGGGGGGAATGAAATGATTTGCTTTCTGTAGTGGTGAAGCTTGATTGTGTCAATCGATTGGCTTGAGACTCACTGAGGGGATTCATAAAGAACACTTTTAGGTGTGTCTCAGTGGGTCACGGAGGTGTGTCCTTGGGCACTACGTTCTTCCTTGCTCTCTGACACTGTTCGCCTGCTCTGCTTCTGGCCCACAGTGAACTGAGCAGCTTGGCTCCTCACGCCCTTCCACCGTGATGCTCCTGCCATGGAGTCCACAGACCACGGACTGAATCCCCCGAAACCATAAGCCAAATAAATCTTTCTTTTAAATTGTAGGTGTCAGGTATTGTGTCTCAACAATTATAAAACTGACTACTATACTTCCTATTTATAAACCATTGTGACAATAAATTCATGAAAAATTATTTGTGGGAAGACAGAAATGGAGGTGTCACAGCACACGCCTGCCCCATGAATGATAAACTTGTTCTCCCCACTGTCTAGCTTGTAAAACCGCTGTGACAGATGGTGTGGATCATGTTCCCTCCCTCTGCCCTGTGACAGACCTGTTAGGTGATGTGGAGGTCTTAGCTTCACAAGGACTCAGAATCTAGCACCTGTCTCCCAGCCTCTGGTTCAGTCTACATTTGAGCAGTGATAACAACTCTGAGAATCACAGAAATGTTGGTATTTGAGGGGAAAAAACCCTCTGTTCTAGGAAGAAATAGCTCAGCTGGAAATGCAGGTGCAACCTCTAATGAGAGGATCACAGTCCCCAAACGTACCTCATGTCTTGACTGCAGATTGATCCCCAGCTTTTATAGGTGCAGATGTTGGGGTTCACTTGACTGTGTATGGTCACAGGTATCACCCGCATCCTCTTGTTTCTGTTTTTCAGCCTCTGCTTCTATGTCTCTTAGCTCCAGACACAACACAGCTCTCTCCCTGCTCGTTGGCAGACATAATGAAAATTGCTCGCCTGGTGCATGAGAAGAGATCCCTCCCTCTGCACGCATACGTGGAAGAGCTAGTGTAAACCATAAAACACACTTTGTAAACCCCATGTCTTTGTCTCACAGGTGCTTTATACAATTCAAGCTCCACAAAACCACAGGGCTCCTCCTTCAGATCCTCTCAGGTTCGTATTTATTTAATCAAAATAAAACAAGGGTGTACGCAACCTGTCACCTCCGTTATGCTTCCCTCCCGGGGTGGACACCACAGAGAGCTCCCACAGCGGAGGCTTGGTGTGCACCAGCCGGCAACTGTGAGGGCTCTGTTCACCTTTACTGCCGCCTAACAAATGACCTTGATTTAGGTTCTAAGAAACACACAAACACATTAACTTACAGCTCCTGTGAGCTGGGGATCCAAGCACCCACAGCAGGCTGAAATTCAGGGGACAGGGCTACGATCTCATTCCAGGAACAGCGGCCCCTCCCTAACTCACTTTATTGCTAGTAGAAATCAGGTTCTTGTAGTCGTAGGACAGAAGCCATTTAATCCCTGAAGCTACCTGCTGTCCCTTGCCATGTGGCCCATTTCAGTCTACAGCATTCAGTTCTACCAACTCAAGGGCCTTTGCCACTTCAGATCCCTCTCCTGAGGACCCTCCCTTTCGAAGGGCTCACCTAGTTAGGCCAGATCCACCCAGGGGACCTGCCCTTCTGACTAACTCAAAGTCAACTGATTAGACTGAGATTTTAATTACATCTGCAACACCCCTTGAGCCTTAGTATGGAAGTAAGGTAATCACACAAGTGCAATGACATTGTGTGGTTCAGTGATCCCATCATCCCCAGACCCACACAGGCTCAAGTCCTTTTTGTAAAGGTGCATAGTATTTGCATAACACCTATGCACACCGCATATACCTTAAGTCATCGCTAGATGATTTGTAGTACCCAAGGCAATGCAAGTATTATGGAAATAGTTGTGTTGCTTAAAGAATAGTGACAAGAAAAATCCCGTGCATGGCAAGTACAGATTTAATGTTTTGTTTTGTTTTGTTGTCTTTTGTTTTTGTTTTTGTGTTTTTGTTTTTGTTTTGTTGTTTGTTTGTTTCCATTTTCTATCTGGGTTTGGTTGAATCTGTGAATGCAGAACTGTGGGTGAGAAGGGCCGACTGTTTCCACAAGCTCTGTCCGCACCCCAGGGGATTATCCCCAACACTTGCACTAGGGGGGCCAATGGGCCCGTCCACCATCCACCTACTTCAGTTAGATTGCTCCCCTCACTCACGTCTCTTTAAAAATGTTAGCATCACAGTAAAGTCTACGCAGCATAAAGTGGGCCTCTTAACCATTCGGAAGGGGGCAGGTCAGCGGCATCAAGGACATTCACAAGGTTGTGCAGCCGTCAACACCATCAGTCTCAGAAAGTTCTCACCATCCTGTATCGAAACTGTCCCCATGAGACCTAAGTCCCCAGGGGCTTCCCCAGCCCCGGCAACCTCCCGCCCCAGCTCCCTGAGAACTTGTCTTCTCGGATGTACTGGAGGGCTGGAGCAGTAACAGGGAGAGTGAAAGATTTCCCTACCTCCCTTCTCCGGCTTGCAATTTTATCGGCCTAGGCTTTCCTGTACAACTCAAAATTAAATATGCATCTCAGCTCGTTCTTCAAAAGGCTTGTGGAGCGAACACCCGGTGGACAGGGACTGTGACCTCCGGATGGTCTCTCTACCGGGCAGAACAGAGAGAAAGAGAAGGGTCAGATGTTAGAAGCAGGACCCAGTGCTTGATCCTGTCCTTCCCACTGCCTCAAAGACCGCACACATTAAAAACAAAACGTCTGCTGGGCACGTTGGTGTGTGCCAGTACTCTGGGAGGCTGAGGCAGGAGGATTCAGGTTTGAGCCCAGCCTGGGCATCTTAATGACTTAGCAAGACCCTATCTCAAAATTAAAAAATTAAAAAGGGCCAGGGAGGCAGCTCAGTGTGAAGGCCTGGGGTTCAAGCCCCAGTACCACAAATAAAAAAATCCTTCTCACAAAGTCAGCAGTATGGTACATTTCCTTTGACTTAGGAAAGGAACTGAATCCAGACCAAATGCGGAACCTCGTGCCTTTTTTCATGCCCCAGTTTCCAACTAACAGGGTCTGAAATGTCTACATTTTTTTCTTCTAATCACATGTCCCTTGTGTAGACAGAAGTCACAAACCAGAGGAATCTGGGTGTGCTTTAACACTTGTGAGAGTTAAAATCCAAAACAGCTCAATAAAGGACACATTTTTCTTAGAAACTTCCCTACTCGTATATCTGTTGTTACTTAATAGAGGAACAAACATGACTTTGACCTTAACTGAAGCTGTAGACTTTGGGTAAAAACTTGGTTCTTCCATTCTGAGGGCCTCGGGCACAGCTGTTTCCGCAGCCTAAGGGACTTCGGTTCCCTTTATCTGGGCTTGCACGGACATTGCTGTGTTTTTGTGCACTGCAGATTTCCACAGTTTTGTTCATGTAGCATAATTATTTCCAGACAAGAGGCTGGCTCAGATGACTGTCTCATTCCTCATGTGGCTTTGGAGTTTCGAAAGCAGCACAGCCAGAGCTGTCCCAGCCCTGCCTGCCGTGTATCCTGGTAACGTGGCAAAAAGGATTCCTAACTGGAAAAGAAGGCATCACTTGAAGCTATGATGAAGTGCTTCCGGAATAGAATAACTTGTTGTTCAAAGCCCAAACCCACATGTGTGGGAGCTGTAATTTACTGCGTGGATGGCAACTCTCTCCCACAAATAGAATGGGGGGCAGTCATGCCAAAGGGTTCCTCTTGGGAATATCGCATGTTGGGGGAGATCGGGGGTCTGTCCTCCTTGTGAGACCTACAGGTGGGTGCATGGGACGGCAGAGCACAGAGTGTGAGCACCTTTGAGTCACAACAAATCGAAGGACCCTGGTGACATATTTCTATCCCACACCGCTCTAGACCTGAGCAGCTCCTCCAGCTTCCCAAGCTTGATGGAAACCATGGTGCCCGTGCGGGACCACAGAAATGCATTATGCTGTAAAGAATCTGTGTTTGCATTGGTTTGCCTCCGGGATTTGCTTTTAAATAGCAAAACAAATACAAACTCAAGAAACTTCTTGCTTTCCAAGAAAAAGAAAGAAAGGTTCTTTTTATATCGCCACATCATTACTTTGCCTATATTTTAAGGAGAAAGAAAACACCATTAGAAGCAGGGAATCATAACCACCGGCCCTTAAAGGATTGTTTGTGTCTCCTTTGCCTCCTCCAGAGTAAAAGAAATTCCAGTTCCGTGACATTACTGCTCCAGCCAGCTCTTTGTGGGGATGCAGCGACTCGCATGGGACAGTTCAGTTTCTTCCCTATGGCAAATAAGGACAGGCCGAGGCCACGCTCAGCAGGCCACGCGGTCCCGATACCGGCCGCCCCCACCTTGTCTAGCTTTGAGCTTCATCTTCTGCTCAGCCTCACCTCCGGCTCCCACATATCCTGTGTCAAAAGCCACACAAGCCTCCATGTGGCTGCGTGCGGAAGGCCCAGCCGCACCTTACACCCCACCTTCGTGTCTGTCCACGTTTCTTTCTGAGGGTCCCCAGCTCTGCACTTTCTCCTCCTCCTGAAAGGACCAAGCAGACAGTCTCAGAGAAATCCACCCTCGGTCCCCCTCAACACCTCCGCTCTACAAGATAGTGACACCAATCCCACTGGCCAGGGCCACAGTGCTCAGGAGAGCAGGGTACCCAACGCCTGGGTGTCCCTTGTCCCCGCTTTCTTATCGCCACCCGATATAACACTGGCCCTGTCACACAGCTGTTGATTCGCACTCTCCCATGAAGCTGCTGAGTTTGTCCATGCAACGTGTGGCCGGGTTCCTAACGTCCAGGATGGGGTCTGGCACCCAGGAGAGGCCAGAGGATTTTGGAGGGAAAGAGTAGACCAGACCTTACTCGGCAGAGGGTTTAATCCCAGCTCTGACTCTAAACCGGTGACCTCGTACAAGTCGTGACCCGGAATCTTCATTTCCTCTGTTCCGAAATAGACACGGCCACGCCCTTGCCGTTTCTCAGGGATGCTGGCAGGATTAATTGGGATGTAAGCACTCATCTACCAGGGGGCACTGCAGAAATACAACAGATGAGTAGCTTTTGTTGGAGATATTTGAAAAGATCACAGACTTGCTCACTGCTTTAAATGTGTTAGAATTGGGAATCAACTTTCCTGTGGCCTTTGCGTGAACTGAAATTGCTACATCAAGAATGACAAATCCCCGGCACCTGAAGTGGTCGTCCCTGCGGAAGAGCAGGAGGAAAGGCGTGGAAAAGCTGACCCACTGCAAATTTTCTCAGAGCCGGTGAAAACTGGGGTTGACCTGAAGCTTCTGGAGATCGATCAATGAGACAAGACAAACACCATTGGGATTTGTCTGATTGTCTTGAAAATGCATGGGCAGCATTCTTGGGGGAGAGAGGAAGGTTTGAAGGGTTCACTGAAGCAGCCAGATGAAATATATTATTTTTGGTAATAGAACAATTCCACAAATAAATGTACCTCTTGAGCCAATGGTGGGGGGGGTACAAAGGTTTAAAAAAAAATCATACAAGGATTTTCCTCCGGTTTCATATGAAGTTGCTTGTCAACAACTTTTTAATCTCTTCTCACAAACTTCTGTGACTAAAGCTCTTTCTTTTGTAAAATGACACTCTTAAGCACCAAAAAATCCAGGGATCTTTTCAACACCAGGTCAGCGTGACCAGCGACCCTACCAGCAATATAGAGTGTTGACAACAGTCCTGCTAGCCAAAGCCACACGTCCAAAAGAACAGATTGCTCAATCCAGTCACCCTTGTCACAGCTCCAAAAACCTGTGCCCAAACTAACTCAGAGAGTGGGGGCTTTGGGCGGTGCCCTCAGGCCTCATCGCCCCTCAGTATTGACCATGACTACCTTCACCATGTGCAAGGTTTCCGGAGAAAATTTCCAACACAGGAAATGGAAGTCAACATCCTAATCTTTTGGCAGCAGTTTATTTATTTCATTTTATTTTTATTATTATTATTTTCTTTTCTTCTCTTTTTGAGACAGGGTCTCACTATGCAGTTCAGGCTGGTCTTGAACTCAATTTTGTAGCCCAGGCTGTTCTCAAACTTGCAACGATCCTCCTGCTTCAGCCTCCCGAGTGCTGGGATTACAGGCGTGCACCACCACGGCAGGCTTTCTGCAGCAATTTAAAAATGATAAAATTTTTCATTGGCAAAAACTAAAACCAAGGGGTGAGCGCCACCTGGTGGAGAGGTCCCCAGGCACTTGTGGTCGGGTGCATAGTCCCCAACAGAGTATGACCAAACTCATCCTGACCCAGTATTATCAACTCAAGTGCGTTGCGCACATGTATTTCACAACATTCTTTCAGCCTCTTGAAAAGCAACACTTTCAAAGGTAACAGTCCTACGCACCTTTGCTAGTAGCCTAGGTTCTCTCAGAAACCCTCAGCTCTATATATTTGCTCCCCGGGAGGTGGGGAACCCTGTGACACCCTATCCTCCTGTGGAAGACCGCAGTTTATTGCAATTCCCTCCAAAGGGGCGCGCCCTCTACCCACACACTTCAATGCTGTACCATTTGCTTTCGTGCAAGAAACGTCTAGAATGTTCACATGATATTGTCTCTCCTTGGCATTAAAGATGAACAAGAATGGCCTTTGGCTTAGAGACTCTGTCTAGCAAGAAGTCAGGAAACTGTGTATCTAAGTGGCAGGAGCTATGATCCTGTTCCAGGAGCAGCGGGTCTGAAAGGTTGGAGGAGAAAGTAGAGAAGGTCTGGGGTTCCACAAGCAGCCATTGCTACTGTCCACCCATGTCCCCAGAGTCCCTAGTGCCCAGTGTCCACCTTACTGCAGGTCCCTCCCCGCAGATTCCTCGCAGTTCCATCTGGAGCCGCGGCTGTGGCCACGTTGACAAAGCCTGTCCTCGAGAGGCCTTCTGCCCTCCTTGGCTAGGCCGGCCTGGGTGTGGACGCATCGCTTTTCCTCTTAGTTCCTCTGAGTCAAGGTTGGAATTTTCCAGCAGACATGTTTACTGGGCAACTAAGGGGGAAAATAAAAGCAATGAATGAAGCACAGAGACCTAAGGACCAGCTGGTGGGCAGCAGGGTCTTGCCCTCGTGTGGCGAGCTGCAGCACAGGCTGGCTGACTGGGGCATCAGACTCAGCCCCTTGGCTCCTCCACCTCACATCTGTGCCCAGGGGCATGAGGCCAAGCTGCAGATGCACCCAATAGAAGTATTTTAGGGCTCCCGTGGCTCATGGGTCCGGGGAGACCAGTGGTGCATTCCCCAGCTTCCTGGCCTCTGGTCAGGGCTGGCTCGTGGCCTCCGCGTCCCTGGCTTGTACTGCGTCCCAGCATCCTGGCTCTGAGAATGGAAACTCTTACCATCGCAGCTGGCTTTGTTGCTCTTGCTGTTTTTTAGACTAGTGGACTGTTGAGTTGCATCTGAACTGGACAGTGATTTATTTTGGCGATGCTGGGATAGAAACCTCTTTGTTAATGTACAACATTTGTCAATCTCCTCCTAAGGGGAGGAAAAAGTTAAACTGCCTCCCCTTTATAGGAAGCCAGTATGGATCCATAAATGCAATCTGGGCCAACTAGAAATACAGAGAAGTAACACTGAATTCTGGAAGTCAGCCTCAAGATTGGAACCATTTGGGAGAAATGTAGGGCGATATCTGGGAGTGAGCGAAGTGGTGCTCGGTTCAACAAGTAATCAGCCAGCTGTAAGCAGAGGTCCGAAGTCCTCATTTTAGAACAAGGCCTGAGTCTACATTCCTGCTGTGGCTTACTAACGCCAAGCACTTCACCGGGCCAAGTACCTGAGCATGACTGGACTGCTATGATGAAGTCCCACAGGCTAGCTGGTTTATCACGACAGAAAAGTTCTCATATCTCTGAAGAATGGAAGTCCAAGATCAGGGTAGGTGCCTTAGCTGATTTCCCACTGTTGGGATAAAATACCCAACATCCACAAGAGGAGAAGGCGATTTGGTCTTATGGTTTCAGAGGTTTTAGTCCATGGTCAGCTGGCTCCAAAGCAGAGACAGCATGGTGGAAGGGCCTGGCTGGAGGAGAACTGCTGATCCAGTGGCAGCCAGGAAGCAGAGAGAGGAGACAGGAGTCAGGGAGGGAGATTATTCCCTTCTAGGTCACACCCCCAGTGACCCCTTTTAGTACCAGATGCCACCTCCCAACAGCACGTTCTGCTCTGAACTATTCTACGGATAAATCCACCGGCGAGCCCAATGGTCTCCTGACCCAGTCACCTTCCAAAATCCCTGCCTCCAAACACGCAAGCCTTCTGCAACATTCCAGATCTAAACCGTAACGGTGCCAGCATGGCGAGGGCCTCACCTGAGTTGCAGAGTTCTGGCTTCTCGTTGTGACCTCACATGTTTAACAAAGGGTGAGAGGTCACTGGGCCTCATAAGGGCGTGAATTCCAACCAGGTGGGCTCCACCCTCGTTACCTAATCACTTCTCGACGGCCTCACCTTCAAAGACTGTCAGCTTGGCAGTCAAGAGTCCAGTTTATGGACTTTGGAAGGTTGTAAACACGGAACCTGTCACATCGAGCCTTGGCATTCTTGTCTAAGAAAAGATACAGACCAAACAGATTGATATAAATAAAGAGCTCACTGCAATGCCTGGGTTGTGACAGGTTCTCAATACACGGCGATAAATTATGGCTGCTAGTGTTTCCTACCACCCAGCACCCTCCAGTCACCTGTCAGGCGGACTCACAGTGATCCCGAGAGACAGTCACTCTGAATGCCATCCTCTGCCCCCCAAAAAGGCGAGGGTTGAGAAAATCAAGCTGTGCTACGTTTCTAAGTGGGAGGTCTGGGCCTCCGACTCTTGCCTGTGGACTGTCAAAGTCTTTTTAAATGATTTTTTTTTTTTTTTTTTTGAGGCAAAGTACAAGCAGAGAAAAGAACTCCAGGTGATACGTGGCCAACTCTGTTAGTCACCACAAAGTAAACACACCTCGGAATCGGCAATGGGTCAAAGAGGAGAACGGGATTTAACACTGAACCCACGGGTGGCCGGGTGCACCTGCCAGACTCAGCAGACATCAGGGAGCTCAGGGGAGCCCCACACCGTCAGAGATCCGCCTCCTGGCTCTGTGACACTCTCGTAGCTCCCTATATCCTGCAAGGGTAGATTTTTAACTTTTCTCGTCCAGCTCTTCTGGGAGAGTTTGTCAAATTACTTCAGTTGCCCTCCCCGGGAGCCTGGCGTCCGGGCTACTGCGCTGCCTGAGCCCCTGCTAGGAGCACGCTGCAGGCTGAGTGGAGATGAGTGAGAAGGCCTGGTTACCTGGGTCGTCCCGTCTACACCCCTGCATGTAACGGGCTGTGTGGATGACTTAGGAGCAAGTGCATCCCTCTGCCACGTCGTCACACGAGGTTAATCTGTGAATTGCATCCCTAAGTCATACACTGGCTCTTTCTGTCTTGTTTTTCTTTACTCTAAAAGCTAGAGAACTGGGCCGGGGATATAGCTCCGTGGCACAATGCCTGTCTGGCAAGCGCAAGGTCCTGAGTTCAATTCCTGGTACTCCCCAAAATAAAACTAGTAAAAGCTAGAAAATCAAAATTTTCCATTTTTTCGCCTCCTTTTTGCAGCAAGGGGCTGGGATAAGAGGTGAATGGGAGGACAGGCTACAGTTCCAGCGAGGGACACACAGGTGAAAATGTCCAAAGAGACTGTCCCCCGACCAAAGAAAGTCCTTTCTTTTCTCCCATATACTCTCCATTTTTGTCTGCCTGGCTTGCAGTTGTGCCAGCTGCAAGAACAGCAGCTCTCACGCACCCAGAAGGTAAAAAGTATGGAGAAAAATGCAGTCAGCTCAGGCTGGGGAAGGAAAACCCAGAGTGGGACTCGGGCCCCGCTCTGGGTCCCTGCCGTGGAAGTTCCAGTCTGCTCACCCAGAGACTTCTGTGGCGAGGCCGGGTTGGTCTGTTTCACGCTAGTCTCGGGGTCACTCATGGTCACATGTGTTCCTACCCAATCCTCCAGAAGCGACATCTGTCCTGGTCTGTCTCCCTTCTTCTGTAGCCAGTAAAATGAGAGACATTGAAAGGGGTGACACTGCCAGTCTCCCCCTGTCAGTTTCTGTGCAGATCACTGTGAGTGACCCCCATGTCGCTGACGGAGGTGGAAATGGCCCAACTCTAGAACACTTTGTGGATGCATCGGAGGTCAGAGTTTAGAGCTTTACAGATAACCTTTAAATGTCTGCTTTGGGTCAAGCACCGTTACAAGCGATGCACAGCTTCTAAGTCGCTTACCCCTCATAACCCTCATACCTAAGAGGTATCCCTTACTAATCCCAGTTTAGAGATATTTAAAACTTAGTTTAATCAATGTGTCTAAAGTCACACTGCTGGCCAGTGGTGAAGCTGAGCTCAGGGCCGCACTGGTGGGGCCCAGATCCTGGTCTCTTCATCATGACATTCTTTGTCAACCAGTCAAATAATTTTTTTCCAACCGCACAAGGGAACTCTTTCAAAGTCAGTGAGTTCCTTGGGTGTAATTTTCAAGCAATAGGCTTCCAAGGCCTAGAGTTCTGACCACCAGTGGTTTCTCTCCCCCAGGGAGGAGCCAGCCAAAGTGCTCCATGACAAGGGTGGGATCCTGCTGCCCCTCATGGTGGGTTTTGCAAGATGCAAGACAAAGGAGATATTTACCAGATTCCAGGAACCACTCCCATGTAGGTTGCTTGCCAAAATCTTGTCAGCAAGTCTTGAAATCGGTCTTGTACAAACCTGCTGACATCATTTATTTTTAAGCGAAGGAGACTCGCTGTTGGGAGGAGTGTTGGGATGTGTGTTTTTTCTTCTTAACAGGCTTCATTCCACAGTCTGCATGAAGGCCAGACCCTGGCTTTGACTGCTTTCTTTCTCTGCCCTATAAAAGTTTTATTTATGCTTGCAAACAATAGTGCCTTTGCACTGGACTTTTATATATTTGCTTGTCGTATTTTATCTGACAGGAAAATAACATCAATTGCTTCCTGGGGCAGTTAGAGCGAGTGTCAACCTGGTTGGCTTGGGAGTTCTCCTGGGGAATTGGTGGAGCACACTCGTGGGTGTGCCTGGGTGGTTACGGAGGTGCAGCCTTAGGGTCTATGTTTAGCCCCTGGTCCCTTCCTCTCTGGCATTATCTCCCTGCTTTGCTTCCTGGACACCATGAACTAAGCAGCTTATACAGCTGCACCTTTCTGCCAAGATGTCTGCGCTGGAGCCAGCTGTCCACAAACTGAATCCTCTTAATACCTGAGCCAAAGTAAATCTGTCATCCTTTAAGTTGTAGATGTTGGATATTGTGTCCAGTAATGAGAAAACTGACTTATACATTTCCTATTTGATGAAATAGTTTTAGCAGTAATTATAATACCCAGTTACATACTTTTAGTTATAACTGCAGGCTCTTCTGTCACCATTTTCAGCCCACTTAGGAGCAAACTCATTCTTACTTCATTCTGAAGTCCCCAGCTGGAAATGAAAAATGATCAAATTGTTTCAGTCAGCTGTGGTCCCCCCCACCCTCCCTTTCTGAAAAGAACTAACTACGCCTGCTTAGTTAGGCCCTTTGTTTTGTAAAATCATATCTATTTTCTCTGACAATTGTTGATGTGAAGCATGAATGGAGCGTGCTGGCTGCTGAGTTGGAAATATACGTGCTAAGCCAACCCAGCCTTCATTTATGATCTATTATTCTCCATTACTGCTGCAGAGCTTCTGATTGCATTCGTATTAATCGTTCTAATTTGCCCCTCGTTATGCTTATTTATCATTCGGCATTAGGCCTCTGCTCAGTTGGCTTCAGTGGTTGGTAACTTATGGTTTGATGCAGCTTTCTTTAGAGTGGCGACACTAGAGAAGAGAGCAACCCAGCACTGCTTCTGCCTCTAAAGGGGGCACGTAGGTGGCTCGTCTACCTTGCTCTGGTGTGACCCACAGTTAGGTCCCTTTACTCATATCCATTACACAGTGTCTTGGTTATTTTTCACTCATTGCTGAGACAAAATACCTGACACCCAAAACTAGGGAAGGAAAGGTTTATTTCTTACAGTTCTTGGGGGTTTCAGTACATACTCAGTTGACTCCAAGGCAGCATGGCATGGTGGGGCAGCCATTCATGGCAGCCGCCAAACAGCAAGGCAAACCCAAGAGAGAGAGAGAGAGAGAGAGAGAGAGAGAGAGAGAGAGAGAGAGAGACCTGCCTTCCTCTCGCCCTTACACTGCATGTTGGCTACACCCCTGGCAAGTGCAGCACTCACACCACTAATCCCAGCACCAGACAACAAACCAATCACAAACACCAGCCTCAGCCCTGTCCAAGATTACATGAGGCTTTGGGGGGGACACAGGACATTACCCACAACATTGTACCCCTGGCCCCCCAAGGACTCATGTATATCCTTTATACAAAGGACATTTAGTCCATTTCCAAGAGTTGCCACAGTCCTAACAGTTTCAGCATTGCTGAAAAGTCCAAGTCCCAAATCTCCGCTGAGATCTATGGCAAACTCTTAACTGTAACCCCCTGTACAAATGAAAACAAGTTTAACACGTCCAAATGCAAAGGCACAAGATAAGCATTACCATTCCAAAAGTTACAAACAGGGGAATACAAAGCATTGGAACCAAAGCAAGTCCAAAGTCCAGCAGGACAAACATTAAGTTCTGGAGTTCTACATTCAACATCTGAAGCAATCTGGTTGCAAGCTCCAAAAGGCTTGAGTGATTCTACCCCTGCGGACTTCCAGGGGCTCCATTTTTCATAGCTTCTCTCTTAAGTCCACTCTGCTCAATTCTTCCAGGTTTTCTTGGACAATCCACTTTCCTGGCTTTTTCAAACTTCTGGGTTTTCCATTGTACCCTCAGCTTCACCCTTACATCTTTACATATTGCCCTCTGCAGTCGAGGTGGAAGCTGCACATTTTCCTTGCACTTAAAACCAGTGCTACATGGATGCTGCCAAGGTTCACTGCCACCTGGAGCAGTAGCCAGGCTTTCCTCTCTCTTGGCTATAGAGGTTGAGTGTATGGATTGCTGAGCTCTCTGAACCCCATTGTGAGGAACAGATTCTCTATGCCACCACCATTCTGGAATCTGGTGTAGCTGCCTCCATTTTGGAACCTCCTGTGACCTCCATCACCACTCTGGAACATGGTGCTCTGTGACTTTTTCCTCTGAGCAAATTCTTTCACCTTTGCTGGCTTGAAGCTGCAAAGAGTGGAGGCCCACTGCCTCCTGGAATGCCCCCAGGCCATCTTTTTCATTTTTTGTTCCCTCTCAGCAATTGAGGTCTCACCTCGATCTTCACAGTCCACAGCTTTCTGGCCAAACTCCCAGCGTTTTAAGTCACCATGCTGGGCTCTTTGCTCTTGATTTGCAACATAAATCTGGCTAAAAGCCCCCAACAATAGCCAGGCCACCACTTCAACATTTGATGGTCTTGAAATTTCCTTTGTCAGATTAACCAGTGTGTTGCCCTTAATCTCAGTCTCAGGCAAAGTCTCTAGAGACAAATGTTCTACCAAGCCACGGTGCCTTCAACCCCGACTCCCCAGAAAGGGCCTTGGCTCAGGGCAGGGCTGCAGGAGGTCGCTTGTGCAGCCTGGGAAGACACCTTTGGCTTACAGCGGGACCAGGCGTCACCTCAGCCGTGGGGAAGCCAAGGAAACCCCAAGCCAGCCCTGCAATTCTTACATGGCACTTTGTCCCCAGCCTCCTGAGCTTGCTGGCTCTTTGTTTCCCTGGCTGACTGGGTGGCTGCCCCTGACTGGGCACTGTGCTTACAGCTGATTTATTTCCAGAATACATACTTCAGGCTGCAGCGGCACTGTGGCAAGGGCCCTGCTCCTGTCCAGTCTGGCTTTTCCATGTTTTCCTATATTCAGGTGTCACTTCCAGCCCAAGGGACTCTTGTTCCTTAGCTGCACTTTCAAGAATTAGCTCCCTGCTCAGCTGGGCTGGGACTCAAAGTCTGTGCACAGCCAGAATGTTTCTACCCTCCCGTTTTCAGGCAGGGAGCCAGAGGCCTCCTCTTCTCCTCGGCAATCAGGCTGGAACAGAGTTGAAACCCTTCTCCCACGGCCACTGTCTCCCCCAGGAAGCGGCTGACAGCTCCGGGCCCACTGTAGGCTCCCGACAGAGGCGCCTGCTTTCAGCCTGCGATGTCAGCCCAGACCCCAGGAGCTGGTGTCACAGACATTGCTGATGAGAGCTTTGTTTCTGCCTGTCGCTCAGTGATGGAATCTCTGGCCAGGCCACGAAACACCTTTGCTCCCTCCTCGGCGCTGTGCTGACGTGGAGGAAATTCCTCTCTCATATCTCCCATTTCACTCAGCATCATCTGGTTCGATTTTGACCTGGATAAACTCTGATTCGCAACCTAGAGCATCAAGAGATAGGGCTGACGGCAAGACTGGTGAGGAAGGGCGGTGAGGACCTAACTTCCGCCTGCGGAGTATCGCTTAGTGCGCAGTCCTTTTCTGATTTGGCCAACCCCTTTAGAGAGTTTGTTGTGAAGGGAAAAAGAAAATAGCCACTAGGGACAAAGCCAGAAAGGGATTACAGAGAAAATATAAAAACAAAATTAAACAGTGTAATACATTTTGCAGAGTATCCCGAAGTGAAAGATCAGGAGATCACAAACCAAAACAGAAAGAGAAGGAAGGAAGGAAGGAAGGAAGGAAGGAAGGAGAGAGAGAAAGAGAGAGGAAGAGAGGGAGAGAGAAGGATAAATGTAGGATGAAAGAAAGGAAAGAAGGAAGGAAGGGATTCCAAGACCCCCAGAGGATACCTGAAACCACAGGTAATACTGAACCCTAGATAAGCTACATTTTTTCTTATGCATACGTATACTTAATTTAAAAATTAGGCACAGTAAGAGATGAACAACAATAGCTTGTAATAAAATAGAGCAACTATAACAACTATGTCATAGTTATTCAAAACTTATCAACTGTTTAATTCTGGAATTTTCTTTTTAATATTTTCAGACTGCAATTGACCAAAGCTAACAGAAACTGTGGGAAGCGAAACAGGAATCACGTTTCGGAGAAAGAGCTACTGACCCATTCCTGACAACACACAGAGCAGAGGGACTTTTAAAAGGACATTAATGACCAGGCTGATAGCACAGTGTGCTCATCTTTAGGGGATTTCTGGGTGCTGTGCTGATTCCACCTTGAGCACCCCACCTCACCCCATTCGAGCAGGGGCTTTGTCCCAGGGGGGCAGCACAAGCTCAGGGAGATGCTGCCGCTCAGTCATCAGTATCTGGGGAAAGGATTCCAGATCAAGCAGGCAGAGATGACTGGGAGAGACCTTAAAAAGTCCCCTCCTCGCCAGAAATCTGGGAATAATGTAGGTTTTCTTGGCACTTATGAAACGGGTTTGGAGGGACTTAATACATATTTCAGAGGCCTTTGTGACCCAGCAGGTAGAGGACTGGACTGGTCCAGGCAACTGACAAGGGGATTCACCTCTCCTCTGAGGCAGGAATTAGCCCTGAATTAACTTTGGTCACTGCAGAGATGCTAGTTTTAAATCAGGCCAAAGGGGGCGTGGGGAGAGAAAAGTCTGAATAAAGAACTTGAGTAAAAACCAGCCTGCCCCTTTCCAGCCTGGAGTCTGGCTAGTAAATAAGATCTTTTTCTTTGGGGCCCACAAATAACACATTCAGAAAGATTCCATCAGTTGGGTGCTGCTGAAATATTGGTGTCAGAATTAGCAACACTGCGCTCATTGTGTGACTCGAGCCCTGGTGCGCCGGCCTGCACCCCCTCCCAGGGACGGCCCCGTTCACACCTCGCAGAGCCCCTTCTTCACCGGGAGCTGGACACAAGCTCGGCCCTCAGGAACCATGCCTGAGCCTTGCTATGGATTGTTCTTCTCCACAACATTACTCTTCAAAGAAATCTACATAATCATCTGTAATTTTCTTCTTTGTAAAAATAACATGTTACAAAATGTAGAAAGTCTTCGAGGCCGGCTTGGACTACAAAGCAAGTGCAAGGCCGGCCTGAGCTACATAGTGCAACCCTGCTTCAAAACACTAGGGCTGGGAGTTTGGCTCAGTGGCTTAAGCGCCTGCCTGGCAGGCATGAGGTTGGAGTTCAATCCCTGGTGCAGCAAAAAACAAAAAACAAAAAACAAAAAAAAAAAAAAGAAAAGAAAAAGAAAAAAAAGTAGAAAATCAAAGGGAGGAAAGAACCACACGATTCTCGTGTTGGCATAAGCAGCGGAGCACTTTGGTGCGCTGCTGTGCAGTTTCACAATTTTTCCAAAGAAATATAGAAGTTATATGTTTCTTAAAGCCTGAAACCTTTCCAATGTATGGAAAATTGCATAATGAATACTTTTACTAACCACTAAAATGAAAAAAATTTAGCACTTCACTCTTAAACAGATGAATCTTGGGGGTTGGGGAGTGAGTGGGTTAGTATGCACAAGGCCATGGCTTCAATCCCCAGCATACCCATCCATCCATACATCCATACATATATCTACATATCCATCCATCATACGTACATACATACATCCACACATCTATAAATCCATCCATACACACGTATATCTGCACATCCATCCATCCATACATACATCTATACATCCACACATACATCTAAACATGCATACATACATATATACATACACACATCTATACATCCATCCATACATACATATATACATTAATATATACACATATATACTTCCTTATATCCATCCATACATCCATACATATATCTACACACACATCCATACATCCATACATCCATACTTCCATCTACCCATCCATACATACATATATGCATATATGATTGAATGAATGAGACCGAGTGAAAGTGCCCAACCGGGTAGTATCCAGCACACACACACACACACACACACCACGCAAAGTGGCCACAGTGTTGAACTCCTCGTGCTTCTGTGGCAGGTCTCATTTCGTATTTTTCCTGCATGACACGTGCATCCATAAATATCTACTGCTGTTTTGGCTGCTTTTGAAATGCACATAAATGAGAATGTATTATATTCTTTACTTTTTGCTTTCTGCATTGTTACTGAGACCAGGGCAGATCCAACCCCCTGTGCTTCACTGCGGCCTTGATTGATTGAACCAGTTTGCTCCTTCTCTTCCTGAAGGATAGTCAGGTTGCTGGTACTTCACTGCAGTTATGAACATGTTACCCAAGCCCTTTCTGGTGACTCCTTCTTCTGCCTAGATTTCTGGATCCTGCAGTAGTTCTGACCTTTGTATGCATGCGATCCACGTCTACATAGCAGAGTCAACTGCTGCAGATGGACAGTAACCGCCTCCCCCGCCACCGCCACACACACTGCATCTGTTCTGAACCTGTATGTTTTTTTCCTTGTTATTATTCCCTACACAACACAATATAAAAACTACCTGCATAGCATTTGCACTCTGTTAGGTATTGTAAATACTCTGGAGATGATTTAAAGTATACTGAAGGATATGGGACATTAAATGTAAACACCACACAACTTTATATATAAAGCTTTCGCACACTCAGATTTTAGTATCCAGATGGGTCCTGGGTCCAGTACCTCACAGACACTGAGGGTAACAGTGCACCTATCTTTGACCTTAGTAGCAGTTGACAGAATTCAAAGTGTGTGTAATGTCTTCCTTCTTCCTCTTCTTCTTCTCCTCCTCCTCCTCCTCCTACTCCTCCTCCTTTTTCTTCTACTACTATGTAGTTCAGGCTGGCCTTGAGCTTACTATGTAGCCCAGGCTGGTCTCGAACTCATGGTTATCCCTCTGCCTCAGCCTTCCAAGTGCTAGCATTACAGGCATGGGCCACCTCTTAAAAGAAGGTTCATGGGTCAATTTTGTGTTACTACAATGAATTATCTGAGGCAGTTTACTAACAAAGAGAGAAAATGTATTTGGGTCACAGTTTGGAATGTGTGATGGTGTGGCCTTTGGGAAAGATACCAGACAGTAGTGGTGAGGAAGTAGAAAACAAAGAGAGATTGCAAGTCCCCATCAAGGGCCACCCTCAATGGCCTAGGCCTTGCCTTCTAACTATCCACAGCACCTCCAGATGGCGCCACTCTGGGGACCAAACTGTTAAGACTTGGGCCTTTGGGTGGGTCACATCCATATTTAAATCTTAGCTCCAGCAACCAATAGTGATTTGGATAAACCTTAAATCAGTCTCCTTCTCCTTGAAAATATGCAAAGGATGGCTTTCCTGACACTTGTAAAACAGAGCTTTGAGTACATGAGGTTTTGGGGGGTCAGCTAGATATAAACCATAACATTATTCCCCTGTCTCCCAAAATATTCATACCCACTCTTTCAGTGCCCTCTCAGGGGGAAACAGCCTGACCTCTCAGGCCTTCTTCTGACATCTGGGTGGAAGACTTCCTAATGCTTTGTCTCTTGCACTGTGCATGCACCCAAAACCACCATTTGAGTATTTATGGGCTCCTACTTGTTGTAGAACAATTTTTGGTAGTATTTTGTGTAGTGCTTCCAAGTTCTGGACCAAGTCATTGTGTCTCCAGGTAGAGCCCTTGGCAACCATTTTAGTAGCTTTGTCTGGTTTTGTTTGTTTGTTTGTTTCCCATGGTAATGGAGCTGAGTGTTTGGCTCAGTGGCTTAAGCGGCTGTCTGGCAGGTGTGAGGCTGTGAGTTCAATCCCCAGTGCCACAAAAAAAAAAAAATCTCCCATGGTGATGGAGTCTTTTATTTTTTGATGTCCTTTGCAATGAATGATAGCCATCTTTTGGGGCTTTCATACAGCAGCCAAAAGCTGTGAAATTTTATCCTCGTTTTTAATTTGCTTCCCTTTAGTTGCCAGGAGGCTATGTTCCTTGCATAGCATCACATGGATGTGAATTGTGGTAAAAATATATCTGAAATCTGTGTAGATGTTTACCTTTTTGTGTTTTGTACAATTGACATCTTGTATTAGGGCCCATAGTTCAGTCCTTTGAGCCAACCAGTTTTGGGGAAGAGATCCAGCTAGAAGCACCTCTTCAGTGGTGATCACTGCATAGCCAGCTTGACATTTTCCATTTTTGATTGAGCAGTCTCTGTCTGTCAACAGGGTATATGCAGCACTGGCTAGGAGCTTTATCTGTAGATCAGGTCAGCCAGCAATCAGTTCATCAGTCTGTGTAAAACAATCATGCTACGGTAGTTCAAGGTCTGTGGGCAAGTAGATAGCTGGATTTAAAGCTTTGACTGGCTGGAACGTGAGTTGGGGATTTTCAACAAGCAGTCCTTGGTACTGTGTGATGTGGTTTATTCAAGAGCCAATGTTGTCTTCAATTGTTGAGGAGCTCAAGAATGGAATGTGGCACCTGGACAGTCAGGTTTTGTCTTAGAGTCAGTTTATTTGTTTCCTTGATCAGGCAGGCTATAGCAGCAAGCACCCACAAATATGGAGGCCATCCTTTTGGCACTGAGTCTTGTGTCTTTGATAAGTCAAAGACTGGCCTTTCCCAGGGTCCCACTGTTTGGGTTAGGACTCCTGAGGCAACACGTTGTCTCTCGTCTACAAGCAGGCTGAAGGGGTGAGTCACATCTAGGATTCCTAATGTTGGAGCTGAGGTCAGAGCTCTTTTGATTTGTTTGAATGCCTTGGTTTCTTTTAAAGCCTAATTTATTATATCTCTCTGCTTTTTATATCCAATTTATTATATCTCTGGGCTTTTTTTTAAACATGTCATAAAGCAGCCTAGCTTTTTCAGCATACCCAATTATCCAGATTTGGGAGAAACCAACTGCCCCTAAAAACTCTCTGAGTTCCCTTTTGTAGTCAAGTTGTGAGATAGAGCCAATGACTTTCTTTTGGGGGAGGCCTAGGTGTTGGAGCCCCTTTTCTAAGTTAAATCCTAAACATCTGACTTTTTGCCTATAAATTTGAATATTCTTCCAGGAGACTTCACACCCAATATCGCACAAGTGGTGGAAGAGGGTTTGAGCTCCCCTCCAACAGTCCTTTTTATGTGGGGCTTCCAATTAGGACATCATCAACATAGAGTGCAGTTGAACTTTCCATGGGGGAACTTGGCTAGATCAGTAGCCATGGCTTCCCCGAACAGTGTGGGAGAATTCTTAAAACCTTGAGGAAGGCAAATCCATGTAATTTGTCCCTTTCATCTTGTGTTAGAGTCCTCCCATTCAAAGGCAAACAGGAGTTGACTGGCAGGGGGCATCTTTTAAGCCCAAATGATGCATACTAATGCATACTGACTAGGAAGCGTTTTTGTTCCTCTTAGCTTAGTCATCTTTTTAGTTTTGAATTCTAAACATCAGTTGTTGAACATCCAGAAGAAAAGACCAGTGATATTAGTATTATAGTGGATTTAATTATTATAATTGTAACGAAGTAGTGAGTACTTTTAAACATAAAGTATAGCAAAGGACTGTTATCTCTTATCAATTATGGTTGTTCTAATAGTTGAATGTCTGCAGAAAGTTAGCAGATAGCAGTTATACAGTTTTACAAAGGAAACATGAGCTCAAAAGTCATATGTAATACTTTAGCATGCCAATCATGATAACATTATTCTTGTAATACATTTAATTGTCCATCTTAGTATTGAGTAGAGTAACATACAGCATATGCATCACATAAGACTGGAAAACTCATGATGATTTGATTATTTAGTGGGGGTTTTTGGAAGAAACAACCTGAGTTCCATCAAATTAACAAATGATGACATGTGTGTCTTTTAATGAACTTCTTCCACAAGCTTTTCTCCACATACGTAAGCTTTCTGGTCTTGTCATTATCTCTCTTTTTGTTTCTTTAGTAGGACAAGCCTTTCATCATACAAAATCTTCCCATACCAAAAGTATATCTCTTATATTTATAGCTTTTTAAAAACATTTTTCCTCTCCCATTTACTATAACCTTCTATAACAAACTTGAATGTAGTCACTTGAATTTTAAAATGTCCCCTTTCTTCCCATCAGATAGTAACCTTGACTGATTGCCAACAGAGCTCTGAGTAACCTTGAATCAGTGTTTTTATTTTAAAACAACAGAGTAAAGAGAAAGTTAACCCTGTAAATTCAAAATTCTGTAATGTACAAGAAATGCTTTATGTACATTAAATCAAATTGAAAACTACAAGGATATTTATCAATTAGTTAAAATTTGTAATTTGATTTCTCCAGTAAAATTTTCTTAGTTTTATAGGGCTTTCTTATTCACTTTAGGCTGGAGTTGCTCCAGTTTTCGGATGCCTGCAGGTAGTGTCAGACTGGTGACGTCAAGCAAGGGTTGGTCTTGTGCTCCTGAAGCCAGCAGGAGAGCCTGGGCTCTGTCTTGTTTCCTTCTCCACTTTGAAATGAAAAGACAATTCCTGCTTTGTCCCTTTAATCTTGGCATGCACAGCTGGGCCTAAGTCTCTTGGCCTTGTGTCTTTGTTATAGTTTAATCATCAAGCCAGCTTGCTCCTCTGGTGTTCTGTCTCTCTCTTAAAGAGTCAAGGCCCTGCCCATCAGGGCTTCAAGGTTTTTAAAGAGGAGAATATGATTGGATGGTCAGATGACATCATGGGTTGCTAAAGGAGTTTATATTTTTCAAGTTATATTATAATCCATTAATAAAAGAAGAAGTGCCCCACTATATCTGGTTATATTATAAGGTCACCAGTTACAAAGACAGCCAAGACAGCATTTTATATAAAAGGGAGAAGAGTTCTGTTATTGGGCTTGTCAGATATGTCTGCTTGATCTTGATAGATATCCTGGGCAGGCTTTTGCTTAAAGTTTTGATTTTCCCTTCAAGACTGATTAGGCCACTTTTTTTTTTTCAAGTTTCCAGTTGAGTCCAGGTGACCTTGGACTTAAGAATTTCATTTTGTACATATACATACATATATTTATATATTTTCTCTTTCCCAGTTTTCATCTTGGCATGGGATTTTTGGTCTTTCCTGTTGTGGATCATTCCCATAATTTTGACTTTCTGAGAATTTATTTTTTCCTGACAGGCACAGACGAGGAGCAAAGGCAGGGAGGGTGAGTTTGATCTAGTCCAAGCTAGGAATCATCTGCTCATATTCATACACAGGAACACCGAAGTTAATACAATTTATTCCCCCAATCCCAAGGGCAAAATCTAACTGGGTGAGCAACTGCAGCCGCTTATTCTGATTCAAACTGAGACAGGAACAGGTGACAGATGAGCCAGTTGAGAAGTGATCAGGTCCTCCACCATCCACAAAAAGACAGCAACAAGCAGGTTAACAGGCTAACTGCAGGGAAAAAAATAACCGAGCCAGGCCTATCTTACCCAAGGCCTGGTCCAGTCATGTTCTAATTCCTCCCAGGGTTCAGTGAGGTTTCTGTGTCGCACCAGGGCTCCTTGATTGTATACTTGAGGATGTTCTGAACAAGAGAATCAAACAGTGAACCTTCTCATCTGCGGGTTGTGGAGGGGTCCCCATTGTGATCAGCAGGCCTCCACCAGTAACCTAAATCAGTCAGCATAGTGTCTCCCGGCCAATGCACCAAGGAATGTTGTGGAAATCTGATATCAAACCAAATGGAAGACTCTTTGCACCGAGGAGCTGGTAGGCAACTGTTTATTATGCTAGAGGGCTGGTGGGACCAGGTCCAAATCACCAGCCCCGACTGAGAGTGATACAAAAACTTATATACATTTTATAAGCAAGAAGTACAAAAACTGATAGCAGGTTATCATATAATTAGTTACATGACTCAAGTGGTATGTTTGTTCTGAGCAGGTCAGTCAGAGGGGTTGTTTATAATGAAGAGGAAATAGGGAGGTTAGTCAGGTTAGTCAGAAGGGTTGTTTATTATGCAGGAGAAAATAGGGAGGGAGCTGGGACTGAGCGGGTGGTTGAAACTAAGCATTGTATCTTAGCTGAACAGTCCTTGAAAATAGAATATATTTATATGTCAGCCAGTACAGGCAGTCCAGATGGATGTGGTCAGACTGAGTCAGGTCGGACTACCTCTAAGCTGCAACTGACGTGGTCAGTCCAGGCTCACTGAGTCTAATGGTCTAACTATGTGATGGGCCGGGTAAGCACATCTTGTCTTAACAGAGCATCAGACTGTTGATTTTTAACTTTTCTGCCACAGTGGTTGCAAATTGTTCAACTAATTATGAGCTAGGAATGTTTTCACTTCAATCTCGACTGCAAGCTGAGAAACAGATATTATATTATTACTATACCATTACCATGTGTCATGGATTCACATTCTAAGATTGCTGAAATTTCAGTCTCAAAGGGAATGGTGGCTTAGAACTGCTGTCAGCTGGGTGGAAATCTGCTTCCTCCAGAAAGAATCAGTATTCATTTCTGCCAGAACCTGCGGACACTACCAATAAGAGGACATCAACTAAATTGTATGTTTGACGGTGTGGATTCAGTCCTTCACCTATCAGACTCTGTTGAGGCTCTGGTGCTCATGGAAATTTTCTTGTGCTTGGGTGAAGGTAGGCAGGTTTTCTCCGGGATCCTTCTGCATGGCAGGGATGTGTTTTCTTTCCCTCACATGGAGGATGACTTCGTTATCACAGCTTTGTGCAGAGGGCTCCTATTAGACTACCCATGCTGGGCATTGTCTTAGTCTGTTTGTGCTGCTGTGATGAAGTTAGACTGGGTGATTTATAAACAACAGAGAACTATTGCTCACAGTTCTGGAGACTGAGAATTCAAGACAGGTCTGATGTGGTTCTGGTAAGGGCTCTCTGCTCCATATATGGTGCCTTTGACTGGGTCCTTACAAGATGGGAGGGCCAAACCCTTCAGCCAAGTCTACAAGTCACTAATCCCATTCCTACAGTCACATTACCTAATCACCTTCTAAAAGGTCCACCTGTTAATACAATCACGCTGGGGACTCAGCTCCAGCATGGGAATTTTGAGGTGGCATCAACCTTCAAACCATAACAACTATGATTGATTTCTTAGTGATGTATAAAACAATTCTATATAAAATAATTGCTTGCATCTTTGTCTCTACACTTAGTAATCTCATTTGCATGTGAAAAAAATGAAAGGAATTCAGAGACTGTAGACAGAGATGAGTGAAGGAAAAGCACCCAGAGGTATTTTCTAAGTGTTTGTGGACGCAGGTCGTTGAGTTCTGACTTACACCCCTTTGAGAATTAGATTCTCAGTTGATCACTTTACAGCAATTCCAGTGTCAAGTGTGTGGAGTTTCTATAAGGCGCTAATGCATGTCACACTACACAAAATCACTTAAGCAAACGATGATATTTAACTTGACATACTTTTAGTCATTCTATCAGGAATTAAAATGAGAGCATAAGATGGAATTGCCTTGAGAACACATTTCACTGTGAAGGAGGTGGCTGGGTGGGTCTCAGTTTACCTTCTACATCTCAGCCAGCTCAGGAGGCCAAAGTCTTTGAGAAGTCCCTCATCCACACTCAGGTTGGTTTTAAGATTCCTTTCCAAAGTATTTTTTTCCACATGTTATTCTCTGAGTGTTGTTTCAGAGCCAACCACAAATTAGAACCCTCTTCAGCAATCCCACGCTCAACAACATGCATTATCTCAGCAGCATTCCAAATCAATTAAAGTAAAGCTGAAGTCAAGCAGAATCAATTGACAGGGCTAGAGGTAATCAGGTGGGTGCCTTGTGTGACAGAGACGACTCCATAGCACACAGAGTGCTTCTGGGGTGCAGGAAATGGGATGCTCTGTGTGCTTCCTACACTAATGTGTTCACTTTGCTACAATTCCTTGAGCTGGACCCTCAGCATATGTGCACTTGTCTGTAGGACTGTTAGGACTGATGAAAAGGGGTCTTCAAAAAAAGAAGGAATTAAAAGCACTTGAAAACTTAACTGCTTTTGGAGAATACTCCTGTGTAAGTCAGGTTCCTATGACTATAATATAATACCCGAGATGATCAGCTTTCAAAGAGGAATCGGTTGTTTTGGCTCATGGGTTTGGAGGTTTCAGTCCATGGAAGTTTGGCCCCATCACTTCTGGGCCTGTGACGAGGGAATTCATTACGGTGCAGTGCACACGGCTGAAAAGATGATCAGCCTCATGTTTGGGATGTGAAAAAGAGAGAGTGGAAGAGGAAGAACCTCTGGTCCCCCAACCCCCTCAAAAGCATATCAGCCTGTTATTATTGGTTTTTTGTCTTTTTTGCAGACAGAGTTTCACTATGTAGTTTAGGCTGGCTTTGAAGTCATTTTGTAGCCCAGGCTGACCTCGAACTCCCAGCGATCCTCCTGCCTCAGCCTTCCTAGTGCTGGGATTACAGAGGTGCACCACCACACCCAGCTACATCAGTCTTTTAAAGGTTCTATAGTTCCATGCTGAGAACCAAGCCTCTTGCAAGGACATTTAGGGGCTATTAATGCAAAGCATGCAACTCCCAAAAAGGAAAAGACTCATCACAGGAGGAAGGAAGTGTGGAAAGTAGCAGAAAGATGAGGTGCTGTGAATAACAGGGGTTCTTAGAGCTGCTGGAGATAAGAGTCTCCCTGACACAGCGCGCTGGGGCAGCTCTCTTTTACCGTAACAGTATTCCTGCTCCGCAACAGCTTTGAAGACATTGTTCTTAATGCACTTCTAAACCGCTGCCTTAGCAAATGCTTGGAGGGAAAGCTGAGAACCAGCCTGGTTATTTCCAAAGTCAATTGGTGGTTTTTCTCTTGTCCCCTGAGCTCTGCTTAGGCACAGGAAGAGATGACAGGGAGGAAGAAGCAGTGTCCAACATGCAGGCATCGTTTGGGGATGGCCCCCGCTGTCTATGGCCCCTGCACTGTGAATCTCTCACTGGGTCCCAGGTTGAACAGTGCCGGGCATCCATCGAGGCTCAGGGAGCACATTTTAGGGGCTACCAGCCCATCTCTGGCACAGCTACCGTGTGACCCAGCTTGGAGTTCTCACAGTGTCTGCAGGCATCAGAGGACAGCTCAGACCAGCAGGGTCGCCATCTTACTCAACGGAGCTGCCAGTGTTTGTGGCAAGAGTCTTCATGGACCAGCAAGGTCACCATCTCTCTGGGTTGGCTGACAATGTGTCCAGGTCTGGGTAGAAGCACCCAGTGACCCACCTGGTTCCCACGGGGATTTAGTCTGCCGTTCTGTGGTTTCTTTCTCCTATGTACAAAGCAGCCTGTGTGCGGAGAAGGAGATCCTGGGATCTGACGATTTACTGATTTACACTGGGACCAGCCCAGGGGGAGGGGAGCCAGCCCAGGGACACAGCTGCCGCTGAAAGAAAGGCTGTGTTTGCAGCGCAGGGAAACATGCAAACATCTTTGTTCGCTGGACAAGGAAAGGAAAGTGACTTTCATGAGCCCCATTGCCTGAGGCTGAGGGAGAAAACTGAGATTCTTTTCCCCGTTCCCAGGAAAGGAAAACTCCATCAAGCATATGATCCGAGGTTCAGCTCCCCTACTGGGCTGGATGTGTTGCGGGACCATTGTTTATGAGCAGGAGCAGGCCTGGCTCCCGAGCCACTTTGAGCTACTCATTACGATCCACGAGCAGACTGGGTAAAAACAGCCCCATAAATAACAACCTGATAGCCGGTAACTGACACCTAGCCATCCACAGACACTGGGAAATTGCTCCCA
>RJWM01013544.1:0-52913 GCA_004363535.1 Dasyprocta punctata
ATTGCTATTAACATTCAGGCTGTAGTTTTCCAATCTTTATGCATGCATCGTAATTTTTAGGGTCTCAAAATCACAACTTTTTAAAAGGTAATTCTATCCGTTTCGAGTATACTAAGATCTAGAAGAAAATGTAAAAAATAGTTCTTCTGAATCCCCAAGAGTATTTGTGCTATCCAGATACCTTGAGATTGTAAATATTAACATTATGACTTTTATTGCCTTAGTCCCTAGTATTTTAGGCTAATGACAAGTATCTCCATTTATGTATTTATGTTTTAGAAATAGAGTTACATGCTTTCTTCTAGAAAGTTATAATGATGGATGAATGAAGATACTAGAGAAGAAAATTGCCATATAATATCTTGATAACAATACTGAAATAGATTTTATTTTATTTTATTTATTTATTTATTTATTTATTTGCAGCACCGGGGATTGAACTCACAACGTCGCACCTGCCAGTGCAGTCTCTTAAGCCACTGAGCCAAACTCCCAGTCCTAGTGTTTTGAGGCAGGGTTGCACTGTGTAGCTCAGGCCAGCCTTGCGCTCGCTTTGTAGCCCAAGCCGGCCTCGAACTCACAACGCTCCGCCTACCTCACCTCCCGAGTGCTGGGATTAAAGGCGAGCGCCACCACGCCCGGCTACTGAAATATATTTTAAAAAGAGTCTTCAAACTGTTTCCTAGTAATGAAAATAATATTATTGTTCTTCGGCCTTAGAAGTGACTTCTAGAGAACATGTTTAAGATTATGTTTATTATCTGATGATCTTTTTTCATAAGAATTTACACACTGAAATAAGAAATAATATATATTCATGCTGTAAATGTAAATAATGCCAGCTGCTAGAAGAGGATTAGGAACTGAAGTCATGAAGGATACCAAGTCACCACAAACAGCATTATTAAATGTGATTAAATACAAACTTTGTTTTTGTCAACTAGTTCCATTCCTTCCTATGATTTATTTTCTTGGTAAAGTAAATATTGTCATCATCACTACAAAATTCGAAATCTGGTCCCATTGTGCTTAGGGCACCCGCTCCTGTTCTTGAAGCCCACCCCACACCTGAAACCTTTCATTTAATTGTTAGCAAATGTGATTCACTGCCACCCACTCCCAGTCAAGCATGCATGGTGCCAATGACCAATTTAGTTTTTCTATTTTAGAAAGTAAAGTAGTGGCAGGACTAACACAGATGTCCTCCCCTAACCTCAAGATCTAAGATCATTCCTTTAAAACCTTTGGAAGGACACATCCAAAGTAGTTAAGGTGACAATATTCAGAGTGAGTAGAACTGGTTTTCTTAGAATCTGGCTCCATCAATCTTTTTGCCTTAATTTGCATACCTGTCATTCAGCTTTGAGAGATTTTGAGGAAATAGTTAACTGGATAAAGCATCTTTTATGATTTGTATGTGATGGCATTATTTTCTGCATGTATGTTTACAGAAATAAAAGGAAAGGAGGAATGGTTGACAAAATAATTTTCCCTGGGTTGGGTATGGCTAAAAAATGTAGTGATATATACTGGAGAAATTTCAAAGTCTTTCAACCACCAGTTCAGAAGTATTACTGTGTGATTTATGTTCATTTTGTGCTGTTTAGTTCACACTTTTCCTACTGGGAAAATTTTTATAAATGTTTAAAAGGTTCTTGAGAAAATTTCCCTAAGGATACTTTTTGGTTACCTGGAGGTTTCAATTTGCTGCTATAACTCAGGACATCCACTTTGCTTTGAATTTATAGCAAAGAATAAATATACATTACATTATTTGGGACATACAAAAATTGTTAAATTTTTGGAAAGTCAAATTTTCCTGGGCATCATAATTTTTTTCTTGCTAAATCCAACAACTTTACTACACGTGATAGTGTCCTTTAGATCTGGAGAAGAAAGAAAGATGAGCCAAGCTTATGAAAAATCTCATTTCTTGAGCTGGCATCTTTGTATTGTATTTCCCTAATCAGTGACATATCTATATGCCAATCTTCCTTTCATAATAGTCTGAGTTATTAAAAAGAAAAGTGGACAGGAAATGTAAGTACTCTCTACATATGAACACCAAAATTCTTCTAATAAACACTAAGACTCTGATTATCATGCTTCATCTTGTTACCTTCCTTTTTGAAACATTAATAATAACATCAGCTGTATGCTAAATACAAGCACTACTTGTTTATTGACTATTTTCTACTTACATAGCAGTCTTCATTAAAGTACAACTTTTAATCCTTCAAACCTCACTGACTGTTTGACCTTTGCCCGGCTTACTCATTGCTCACATCCTAATTACCCACTTATTCCCTCACATTTTATTGGTAATTTTGTCAAGAGAGTGAAAAAATAAATTTTCCTAATTTTGCAAATGAAGAAATTGAATTTTGCTGATGTACACATAGAAGAGAAACTTCAATTTATTTCCTCAGGTAGCTCTCAACACCCTAAAGCTGTCTTGGTACTGAGGGTGACCAAGTCCCTGCTGTGAAGTTACTTAAGGGTAGCAGGCATCAGTCAGTTCATTACCACACAAAATGACATTGTTGCTTAGGTGACTCCAAGGAACAAGTATATTAGAAATTATCATAAGTGATGTTGAGATATTTTCTCCTAAACAGAGTCTAAGTTAGAGGACTGAGAATACCAAATTTGTATGATTTCATAGACCATGAATTGTTTGCTACGTTACATTCCTTCAAAATCTTCTCTCTTACTTCTACAAATAAGGAAAGTTTGTTTGTGTTACTCTATCAATATTTGTTGAGTATCAAATGTGGATAAACTTTCCGTCTCTATGAAGTGGACAGAACAGGAATATGGCATTTTTTCTGACCCCATCAATGAGTATGGCTTTTTTAGAACTGGCCAACATAGCTGGAGACTGTACCCTTTGAGATAATCAGGTCCTCATACACTTATCATTGCTTTCCTGTACTATAGCACATATCTAGACAGACTCTTAAACCATTAGGACGATACTTTCAAACCACTATTAGTGTAACAGAAAATGCGCCCCATCCCCGCCACCCCCACCACCAGTGTACTTCAGCTTCTTAGTTGCCCAGGTAATTGTTCCTGTTTCAGTTCCTGTTGCTCCTGTCTCTTAGAAACAGCTGGTCACTGTGGTGCATAGCTGGTCACTAAGATGCACATTGTATAAACCAATATAAACCAATCCCCAATTGACAAACCATTCTACCTCTGTACTTTCTGCTTGCTTATCACATATTAGCCGTATACCACCAGACATGAGGGCCTGCTATTCTGGGAATGATGCTGATCAGTGCCTGTCACCTTAAATAAATCTGTCTCCAAATCCTGGGTGCCATTTTGGTGTTTGTGCTTTCCATTGCATCACCTTTAGTAAATCTATGGAGGCTCTGCTTTCCACAACTAGTCCTCATTCCTTGAAGAACGACCCAGGAAAACATTGTGATATTTCTGAGGGTATCATTTACATAAAATGAAAAAGTAAAACTTTATATAATTCTACTGTTAAAGAACTTGATATTAAATATAAAATTTTACATCTATTTGTGTTTGGTCCTGATACTTCAGTCAGATCTGATTGGAAATTCCATGAAGTTGGTAAATTAATAGTGCAGTAAACATTTCCTCAGAAGTCAGAGATGAGTTGTTTTACTATAAGAAAAAGGTAGACACTCTTAAGGAAATTAAGGCAATATAAATATAACCCTAAATATAACAGCAGTCTATAATTAGTATCCAGTGTTGGGTGATAAATTATCATCGTGCATAGTAATGTTTATGGTCATGAGCCACTCTTACTGAGTTAAGTCGTGACTCTTCCTGGGATGAGTGCTTCTGCATGGGTTTGTGTGACACAGGGAATGCGCATCATTCTTCTTTGCTACTGAGAAGGCACAGCAGATGCTCAAGTTCTGTGTGATGATCACGGCTTAGTCAACCAATCAGTAAGAATCTGCTAAACTGTTTTGATGATCCTCAACTGAGTCATTTCAGTTGCTCTTATGGTTTGTGTTTGGATGTCTCCCCAAAGGCTCATGTGGTCAGGGGTGGGGGTGGGCATTTCAAAGACAGTTGAATCTAGAGTTTGTGATTGGTTTATTGTCTAGTGCTGGGATTGGAGGTGTGATTGCTACACCCACCCTAGACTGGTAGCAAGCATACAGTATAAGGGGTGAAAAGAGACTTTCCCTTTTGTTCTTGTTGCTTTTGTTGTCTTCCTGCTGCCATGAATGATTGTCCCTCTACCATGTGCCACCCTGCCTTGAAGTCAGCTGATTATGGACTGAAACCTCCACAAACTGTGAGCTAAATAAACCTTTCATTCCTTAACTTTGGGAGTTGGATATTTTGTCTCAGTAATGAGAAAAGTAACTAAGACAGTTGCACTGTTCCGTGTTAGGATATTCCCCGTTTTTCTCATCTTAGAGGCATACAGGTGTTA
This sequence comes from Dasyprocta punctata, assembly GCA_004363535.1. Taxonomy (NCBI): domain Eukaryota; kingdom Metazoa; phylum Chordata; class Mammalia; order Rodentia; family Dasyproctidae; genus Dasyprocta; species Dasyprocta punctata. Next base: position 4,433 of record RJWM01013544.1, read on the forward strand.
CTTGTGTTGTCTTTACTTGCCAGAAATTAGATATCTTCTTACTATATCCCTATGAAAAATGAAAGAACACATCTCTTGTACATTTTTTATATCTGTTTATATATCAACTATCCCTGAAATGTAGTCTCACTTAGGGATGAGTTTGTGGTGTCTCCTCTTTGGTCTGTGCTGGATACCATCGAGTGTCAGTGGATGTACTTTCAGATATCTGAGAACTATGTATGAATGGGGAACAAGCACAATGCTTCAAAAATGTGCTCATATTCATACAAATTAGGAATTATTGATGAAAGTGTATTAAAATTTATTGCTGATTATAGTATTCTGGCTTCTATGGTGTTTGTGAAGGGTGTCCCAGTAGATCCTCAAACCAGTTTTGTGAGATGGACATTACCATCCTGATTTTAGAGAAGTAGAAAGTGAATCATTGTGGCTGTGAGGCCCAGTTTTAATGAACAGTCTCCCTTTTTCAGTAAAGCATCTAATGATAGTAATGGGGTGCCTGTATATTTAAGAACACATACTGTTGTGTTTTCAAAGAGAGAGATCAGAAGAAAGTTACTTTAATTATTTTTCTACCATTCACATATCAATTAGATGTAGAAAATGAAAATATCTCACAGTTCTGCTCCTGCATAAACTTTGAATTTCATTTATATGATATGAGAGAATATTACACCAGGCCAGGTTGGGGCCACGTAACTGAAGTTCAGTGCGTTAAAGGTTAGGGATTTATAGATTTCAAAATGTTTATGTACTTAGAAATTCAAATAGCTACTTAGAAAAGCTACTTTTACTCAAAGTCCACTTACTTTTATGACATTAAGTTACCTTCCTAAGATTCAGCTCTTTGTTTCTATGCATTGATAAACCCACAGGAAGCTTGGATCATGCTTTCAGGGCCACAGTTGCATGATCCACATTCCCGAAATAGTCAAACATCTTTTCTCTCTTCTCCTTCCTTCCTTTCTACCTTGAGAGTTTTGAGCTGAAACTAAACCGGAAGATATCATCATCATAATCTCCCTCTAAATTGCTATTTAAGAAATTTGAGATATACACTTGCCTTGTGTTGATGATGCTTGCTATTCCCCCTTGGGTGAAATAATGTGATGTAGTATTAAGACTGTCACCAAGAATTGTTCATGTATAATTTATACTCACAATTAAAAAGCATTTTTAACTAAGTGTCACAACACAGTGACAACTAAATTAGACTGTGATTTACATTACCATGTTCTGCTGCTACTTGATTTAGTGTCACTCTAGAGAAATTGATAAACAGCCCACGTACAACAAGACAGAGGTCTGTGTCAAAAAAGTATGTGTTCTCAGGTGTGGATGAGGTGAGGGTCACTGGAGCATATCACTGACATTATGACTAGCAATTAATTTTAGAATACAGATAGTCATGGGGAAGGAGTCCTCTTCATAATATACAAAATCACTCTAGATGGACAAAGAATATAGTTAATTGTCATTTATGTTATAGTACAAGTCAAATGAGAAAGTAACAATGGGGAATCTGAAACTCAGGCTTTTAAATAAAAAGATATCAAAGCTCAGTCATTCAAATGACAAAACTAATACTGGATCATACAAAAATAACTTTAAGTGCAGACTTCAAATTAAATAATTTCATAAATTTGTGTCTAAGCAAATGCAAAGGATTACAGTGTCATGCTACAAGCTAAAGTGTTGCAAAGAATTTATGTACTTATTTTGGGTGAGCATAGCAAGAGCTAATATTTGTATGAAAAGCTTAAGAATAAGATAGGATATGTAAATTAATAGCCAAGAATATAAGACATATATAAAATGGATAGTCCAAAGAGATCGTATGATATAATAAATACCTCCACAATAGGAATGGAAAATGAATAAAAAGGGTGTTGGAATATTGAAAACTGAGTGCAGTGCCTTAAAGAAATCATTTTGAATTCACTGTTACCATTTTAAAAAGTAATGAATCCAGGGACAGTAATAGTTGAGTAAGTACCAACAGGATCCTTTTATAAATACATAATTATAAAATCTGGACATAATGACTCAAACCAACTAATGAAAAGTGAAGGAAATAATGCAAATTCTTGTAAGGACTCCATGTTCATGAAAAGGGACATATACATGTTTTCACTCTTTCTAACCTGGGAACCAATACTGTTGGTATGGAATGAGGAGCAGACTCCTTTGTGGAATAAAAGCCTCAATTTTCTGGCCTGAGAAATCACAGTAACACACTCACAAAAATTCAAAACTTTACAATACCAGAACACCAATAGCTAGTGAAAATGTGGAAGACATACTAGTCTCATAGTTTTACTGTTAGGGAAAAAATTGATACAGAGATACTGAAAAAATAGTTGCAATTAATCATACACATATATTCTGACAATATTATTCCTAGTCATTGACTCAAAAAATAAAAAAACTATATGTATAAAAAGATGTATATGAACGTTCTTAGCAACTTGATTCATAACTATCAACCAGAGACACAAATACCCATCAATTAATAAATGTTAGGTAGTTACATGTAATTATTTATTGAATTCTGATAAGCAATAAAAAAACAAAGTATCATTACATGAATCTCAAAAGCATTATAGCATGTGAAGAAGAGAAAGTAAATATTAAACACTATGTTTGCACTTCTCTTACAGTACAGAAAAGGCGAAATTATGAAAGGGGAATAAAAACAATGGTTGTTGGAGTTAGGAGTTCAGCTTCACTGGAAAATTCTCAGGTTGATTTCTATGAGGTTCCAGAAATATTGACACTTTAATTGTGTTCTTATTTGCATGATGGTGTAAAATTACCAAATTTATCTCTTATAAGAGTGATTATTTTTGTGTGTAACTTATATCACAATAAAACTGTGGGAATAAAAACAACAGGTGCCTCTCACACTATTAAAATCAAGCCTTTGAAAGGAACAGTGGTTAAATGAGTGCAGTTTTTTTTTCCCCCTTGTGTAATAAAAGTGATTTTTAAAGAAAAATTTGGATAAAAACAGATGGGAAAAATAAAGAATGCTGTTATTTCTAGAAATGTATTGTTTATACCCAGAAATTTTTGTTTACTTTTTGGCTTTTATTTTTAAGCATATTCTCATTTTGAGAATACATTTTTGATTTTATGCAACAATGATAAATATTTTCAAACTAGCATATGATAAATTGAACCAAAAGATACTTCAATTAAAAAATTGACAGCATGTACTTAGCTATGAAATAAATGTGTTCCTTAAGAATGTTATTTTCAACAGTTAAAATAGCACTAGGGTGAATTTTATATCACCATTATATATATGTATCGCTATGTATATATCTCACCAGTACTCTATATAGCTATATATAATAAATATAACATCATATATATAACATATCTTGCATCAGTGCTATTAACAAATTATTCAGTATCTTGGTACAAATAAGGCAATTAAGTTTTAGTATAGCTTTCAATTTTGAAGTAAACAATATAAGTTTAGTGAACACCTGCAGACTGCTGTATTGGTTAGGGTTCTCTAGAGTAACCAAATCAATAAAAAAAAAATATGTTATAAAATGACGCAAGGACAATCACTAGGTGAGCATGCAGGACCAGAGGCTAGAAAATCCTTGATGGTCAACAGCTTGCTGGATAGTCTGAGGTTCCAGTAGTTGCTCAGAAACTAAGTTGCACAGCAGGAGGGATCAAGGACACGATGTCAGGCTGAGACTGAAGACGGGCTGCTTCGTAGAGCATCCCAGATGTGAATCTGCATTGAAAGGCACAAGCTGGAGTTTGGGTGGCTGTAGAAAAAGACACTTCTGCTGGAGAAAAAGACACTTCTGCTCTAGTGGAGAGGAGGTTTTCAAGCACAGGCCTACTTCCTCTTTTATCCCATTTCATTCCAGCTGGGCTGTAAGCCTGTTGGATGGCACCACCCACAATTAGGCAGGTTTCGCCCTTCCATTTTCTGGTTTCCTATCCTATGTTTCCATGACCTCTGGAAACCGCACAGATACACCCTAGAAGGGTGCTTTAGCAATCTGCTGGGCACTGTTTGACCCAGTCAGGGTTACAATCACTATTAAAAGTCATGACAAAGTTACTATATTACTGTCAACAAAAGACCCCATTTATGATGTGGTTGTACAAGATTATAAGGGAGTTGAAAAGTCAGTGTCACCTAGTGATACTGTAGCCATTTGTAACTCCATAGCTCAACACAGGAGTTACATGTTTGTGGTTATGTTGGTGTTAACAACCCTGGACTGCATTATCAAATTACAACACCTGTAATTGTATGCAGTACAGAATACTTGACAATAACCAACTGCTATATTTTGTGTATCCTATTCTATGCTTTAAATCATTGTTTTAGAGTTTATGTCTCATAAGAGGTTTTTAGTGTGGAACAATATACCTTGTTACACAGGTGCTGGATATATATATTGTGTTTATGACATCTCCTAATTGCATCATTTTCTCTTGTGTTTTATTTTATTTCATATTTTTTGGTTCGTTATGGACTCTAAACAGTAAGAGGCCATGCTGTGTGATTGACCTGAAATCACAATTAAAGATGGTCAAGGAGTATAAAGGTAGAAAAGTATTGATGGTTACTTTTTATCAAGTAGGCATGAGTCCGGTTATGGTTCATTGCATTTGTTACCTTGAAGAATGAGTAACACAGGGTGGAAACTTTAATGAATCTACTTCATGGAAGGGAATAAAACTAATAAAAATTTTAAAAATGTCTAGGTAAGACATGACGTATTTAATGAACAGATTGAAGACCAGAGATAGTTTTTGCTTTTCGATACTGTAATGATCATTACCCAAGCAAATTTTCGTGACGCTGAAAGGAAAAAAATGGACCCACCTATGATACTGAATTTTCTGCTAGCTCTAGGTAATTTAGATAATTCAATTGCCACTATACATTACATAATATGAAAGTGAGTGGGTCTGTATGACTGCAAAAGTAACCAAAGAATTATTAGAAAGTCTGGATCAGTTGATTATGAAGGAAAAATCACTTGTCAGAGCAAATATTTAATATGAATTAAATCACATTACCCTAGAATCAGATGGCTAAAAGCTCTTTCATCTATTAGGGTCAAATCAATGCTAAATTTCAAGGTTTTTATGGGCAGAATAACAATCTTGCATGCTGCAGGATACACATGGAAACGCTTTGTGATCTGGCAGGCTGAGAATCCCAGGGCCTTGTGCCTTGTTCCTATCAGCAAGCTGGCACTGCCAGCAGAAGTAGAGGTTAAGGATGACTCAACTCTTCTTCCAAGTTTCCTTCTGAATTAGTCAGGCAGCACAATAGAGAAGTACTGTTTACAGAAACAAGTCAAGCAAACCTCCACAGATATATTTTTGAAAAGATGACACCTCTTCAAAAAGAGCCTCAGGCAGGTCCCTCAGGAGGGAATCCAAGGACAGCTTGTCAACAAGGGAACTGGCAATTCCATGTGGATTGCCTCCAAAAACCTTGCAGTGGGATAAGATTTGGAGAAGGAAGACAGTGATATTGTTGATCCTAACCTCATGCATGCTTGGTATACTATATAGTCTGTGACTTCATTTTTAACAAAGAAGCCTAAAAGTAAAAAACTAAAAGTAGAAAACATTTATAGACTAAGGACATGCAGAAAAATTTCTGTAAAGACACATAACATGTTTATGTTTTCAATTTAGTGTTGCCACAAATTCAAAAAGCTTTTTAAAAATTGCCTAATGATACATTATGGCAATTTAAATTTAATTTAATATTGGAGGAATAATTTTATTTTTGATTTAGTGTAGCCTAAATGTACATTGTTATAAAGCTGACAGTGGGCTATAATAATGTTCTGTGCCCTAATAATCTCCAGTCACTCCTGGACTCACCCAGAGAATTTTCCAGTTCTACAAGGGATATGCAAGTGAGTACCTTCTACAGGTGTAGATAATATAACCTTTATATCGTATTTCTATGTGTAGATATATTTACATGTACTAATATCTGCAGTAGTCAGTAGAGTACATGTTTTGACGGTACATAACCTGAAAGCAATAGGTTATTCCAATACCATGTATGTTTAATTAAGTATATTCCATGGTGTACACACAAAAAAATTACTTAATGCTGTCCAGAAGGTATCTGGAAATGTTGTGATGCATGACTACACTTAGGGTTTGTGTTATTTTAATTTCTAATATTTTTACCAATGGAAGTTGTATATTTTGTAATTAATATTTAAATATTTGCTACAGGTACATTTCCAGTCATTCAATCATTTATGAACTGAAAACATTGTTCAGAGATTTCAAATATTTTAACACCAAATTAAAATTAGGCAAGCAATGAAATTTTTGTTACCCAACAGAATTTGTTAATGCTTAAAAGTTTTATTCCTAATGACTAGAAACATTTTGAATGTATATTTTATGTCCACTCAAAAAATGACAAACTTGGTTCTACATTAAGAATTATGAATTTAGACAGTTTTCTGCATGACTGTGAAGTAGAAACCCAGGTTTTTCTCAAATCAGTTCTGCATCTGCAACTAAAATTAGGAAACTAACAAAAGTAACGGCTCTTGGCATTTTCCTAGCAGCACAGAAATCCTTCATTTAATATATCAGAGGCTAACATTTCAGACATGACAGTAGATAGCAAAAATTTATATTACAAATTCCATTTTGAGAAAATGTAACTCAGCCACTTTTTTTTCTAAAAATTTGTCATTTAGAAATTAGTACATCAGTTTGCATTCATGGAGTTAAAATCAAACATTTATGTATGATATAACACAGAATAAAGAAAAGATAAGTGTAGGAATTTAAATTTGAAAACTCTTACACAAAAGCCATCCATCCATTGATGTTTGGATGTTTATAATCAAAATTCCAAAATGAACCCATTATAAACATATACGATATAAACAGTAGAACTTATTTCATTAATTACACTTATTTTGAGGGTACTATGTTTTCCATATATTGGCTTCAAAAAATCTCCTATTGTGTCTGATTGTAAAAATCTTCACCCCTACATCTCTTATCTTGAAGAATATAACACTCCCACAATTCAGTGACTTTCCAAAATTTCCGACTCTGAATACATGTGACTTTTCCGAGACATTTTTATCCAAACCGTAACAATTGAATTGATCAAAAGGACAATGAAAGTGAACTAAGTTTGTAAATGATGGAAGCAAAATAATGGAGTAAGATTTCAGAATGCATACTATCTCAAAACTGGTCAAAAAGATTGAAAACTATGAAAAGACATAGCAAAAATGAGGAGCACTGAATTGTTCAGGATGTTACTGAATTACCATAAAGTTGACAATTATGATTTTTAAAAAGAGGACTGTGGATTTGGAGAAATAACCATTATGTTAAGTTTACTAAAGAGTAATAGAATTTTCCTTAAACCAGCATATCCCACCCATCAACTCCATACTATAATTGGGAAGATAAAGAAGAAAAGACAGAATGAAGTCCTGAGGAGAAGATACTATAGAGAATAGGAGCAGAGAGGCTAAGAACCAAAAACAAAACAAAACAAAACAAAACAAAACAAAACAAAACAAAAAAATTCAACTGTCTTCTGTATCAGGAAAGTGTTTCTAGAAGCGGTCCCTGCTTACCTGACAGAGGGAGCATCGACTTTCTGAGAAGCTAGCCAGAGTAGCCATGAAAATCAATAAGGAAAAAACTTTAATCCAGAGAAGTTAATTAAATAATTTTTTCCATGTTTATTCCCACTCCATCCCTCCTCAAATAATCAGGGTAATTATTATTTCCACAGGGAAACAAGTGGGAGTAGTCTCAGAATTAGACCATGAACATTCTTTCTCTATTCTTCTGCATGCCGAAATGACAAGAAATCAGAGTGAGCAGACCACTTCTGATCCTTGGAGCCCTAAATGTGACCAATAATTATAGGCAGAGACTGTTTGAAGTAGACTTTCTTTGTAATGGAATTTAAAAACCATTTAAATTGTTGATTCCATCTACATATTATTCAAGGTAGCTACTAACTACAAAAGCAGAGAGATTTGGCATTAAAAAAGGGAGTTAGGCACAGGAAGAGGAAACATTGGATCTTGTATCAAATTTAGTCTTAAATGAACTAACTACTATCAAAAACCAAATCAAGAGAAAAGACTGGATTTGGAAATTAGGAGGGTTCAAACTAAACCATGCTTGTAAACTCACCATCCAGAGACCCTTTAAAACTATGTTTCTAGAAGGTTCAGGGAAATACTTTGGAATTTGGTCTGTTCAGTTTTATTTAAGAAAGAAATAAGGTGAACTTCAAAAGAAAGTATTCCAGAGTTCACAAGAAATATACTAGGAGGCTTGGAAAAAGATCCAGTCCCTGTGGTCTAGAAAGCTATGTAATGCTTTAAAAGAATGAGTTATGTGAGGTAAAAAATACAGAGAATGATAAAATGCTAGCAGGAGACTTTCTTACTCAAGAGGTTAAAAAAGAGTGGTGGAAAAGCATATTATCATAGACAGTAAAATATGGAAGATATTAGAAATCCAGGTATCTATAAATTTGGGAGGGCAGTAAAAGTCAAGGAGAATTGTGAATGTTGAATTTCATCATTCTTAAGATCAGATTCATTATATGAAGGAGAGTAGAAGTGCCAATGATGATTTGATATTGGTGACACCATGCATTAACTTCATCAAAGAAGTTAACTCAGAAAGCAAGGAGACTGAAAAAGTGATGTTTGGAAGAGGCACAAAATTCAGGACAGATGATGTGTGGACAGAAACAAAAGAAAGAGACAATGAAGCAATAGCTAATGAAGCAAATGAGCTGAAAACCTATCAAGAGCATAAGCCTGTCAACTGGTCACTGAAAATAACTACATTTTAGTTTCAGAATGTGAAAGTTTAGTGATAAGCACTTACTCCAACACAGGATTTCCATTTCTTAGTACTGCCAAAGAAAAACTAAAAAGACAGTACTATGTGTATATATTTGATGTGGATCTTTGATTGCTTTATTTTAAGACAGAAAGTAGAAGGTATGCTTATCATGAATAAATAAAATAGTTTTGAAATAACTGTTTCTAAAACTCTGTCATTAATATAAATATAGTTACTTCTTTTGTTCTAAATTATATCATTCTCAGAGTGAGAATGAGAGAGTATTCAGAAAGGTTAAATATATTATGTCATTCTACAATACAGTCATTAAAGCTGTACTTGCAATCAAAAGTGACCAGGGAGTCTAATAAGATTAAATGGAAGCTCATAATCTAGCTGAAGTGGAAATAGTTAAAAGCTAAGGAGATTGATGTCTGCTGGAGAATGAGAGGTCAAATTTAAGGACCAGAATGTGCTAAAAGTCAAGAATTAATTTGTGTAGTTATAGTGACAATCATCATAATTTTAAGAAGTGTATAAAAAGTAGAAATCATACACTGAAATTTTATATACTGTTTAAGTATAAATGACCAAATATCAGAAAAAAGAAAATTAGTAATAAGGTCTTATAAAATACTGTGTAATTTGATGCTTTCACCTTGAAATGGTATCTGTGAAAGGTCACTTTCCATCTATTTTTATGACTTCATCCAATCTAAAAAATAAGCATATAATGAGCTTAGTTCCTAAGCTTGTGCACCTGACATTATTGGACATAATAAATAGATTATTGTTAAGCATTTTGCACAACCCAAAGGTCTCATGTAACCAAGAACAGGAGAAAAATCCATGAATAGAAAATTTGTCAATATCATTTGACAAATATTCAACTTTACTGTTTGTATTAGACATAATGGAAAAGAATGGCAAAGCTAGTAACCAGAAGCAAATCAATTTTGGAAGGTATATGAATTTATAACTTTGTATTACATTAAAATATTTTTAATTGTTTAAATTTTTAAAGAGTGGTTGCTTACATTGTAAATCATATCCATTAACTCATTAATAGTCCAAATTGAATCAGACTACTGTTTGCTACTGACTAAAACAAAAATCATAACATAGACTACTTTCTTACTTTGGATATAATTTTTAAGATACTGGGAATGGCTTTGATATTTGGAATTATCACAAAATTATAATGGATTTTAATGTATGAATAGGACACTAAGTAATACAAATATATGGATAATTATCTTCAGGAAATTACCTATAAATTAATATTTTCCTTTAAAAGCTTTTTATTTATTCTGCAGAAAGTATTGACTAATTAAATCTTTTTTATGGACTTTTGTTGCCTTAAAAAACCACTTGTTTTGTTCAACATTGTCTCTAACTTTACCTTTTTTTTTATCTAGTACTCTTAAATTTTACTTGCTTTTGGTACACTTGTATAAATTTTCAGCACTTTGCAAGTAAATTCTTCCCCTAAGGTAGAAAACTTGTCACTTAATGGCAAAATAGAATAAGGACTTAAACATTGAAAGAAAAAACATTTATATTAAAAAGACAAAACGAAAAGCATAACCATGTAAAATATAAATAGCTTATGTTATTCTTTTTATGTGAATGGGTTTTCATATGTGGAATTATATCTACCTGGAAATTCTCTCTTTTAAATTATCATTTATTAAGTGATCACATGAACACCTATATAACCTTAAACACTTTGCAAAATTAAATGCTAAAAATCCAAATTACGTTGTAAGTCATGTCCATTAACAAAAAGTCTACATTTTTTAAACATATGCAATACCTTGAAAAAGCAATTTATGTAAATAATGCTCAAATGTTTGTAAAGATATTCTATCCTATTCAGCATTTTATTTATTTGAATAAACAAGTAAGTTTGGTTCATGTGAACAGTGAACTATTGTGAATAAATTAAGGCATAAACACTTAATATGGTACACAACCCAAATTTAAAATTGATTTTCTCACTAATTATAACCATTTCAAAGTAACATTAAATACTATACTCCTGTGATACAAGGTTGATTATCCATTCTTGGTCACCAGATTGGACCCATAGTTAACATTTATGTACAATCTTTAAATTTTAAAGGGTTGACTTTTACTGAAACTCTCCAGTGGTTATCTTGCATTTAATTTTGCAAAGTCCTTAAGGTTATATAAGTGTTCATGTGATTATTTAATGATTAGTTATAATTAGTGTTAGCCATTCAAAATTTGCTTATAGCTATTCTGAGTTCTCTAGTCACTGATGTTCCTGAACAAATCATTTGTAGTATAGTCCAGTAATGCAGAGTAAAGTCCTAGCACCTCTGTCACAGTTACCCTCACATTTAGTGAACTGTGTCACTCAGATAAAATGTTATCGATCCCAAGCAGGGGTAAGCAGAAATCAAAGCACCTCTAGTCTTACTGGGGTATCGTGATATAAGATTCCCTTCAGTTATCATGAAGCAATAAGACCCCTGAAAGAGAGATTTGATGAGAAAGCAAGAAAAAAAATATTAAAAGCATAGATTCTGATAAATGCATGCAGATTTAGTGCTGAAAATTGTTGCTGGAATTCAGGGTTGTCATACAGGAAAGGAGATGAGAGGCATTCATAAACAGGCTTCCTTTTCTTGTCAGTATTTCTTGTCTGTGCACATGCCATTTTGCTTGGGTACGGAATAATAAGTGGAGCATCACCAACTATTTTTCATAGAGACTCTCACAAAATATTCTCATAATGCAAAAACTGGATTTGTAGTATTTTAATTTGAATCATTTTACTGACTTTGTAAAAATACATATTATGATTAAACATTAATACATTTTAAGTGTTTTACTCTTTGATAATATTAAGGAATGATAAGTGAAGAAATGTATTCTTTTACCTGCATCAAGCTTATTAGTCACCTAGTAATTGTACCTTTATGATTCTATTTATTTTGTGGGTTATTAATTCTACTTTGAATCCTTCCACCTAACCTTGAAAACTACTAAATTCAACTCTGTTTTTTTCATGTACCTAGGGCAGTGATGAGCAAGTACCCAAACTGCAACACAAAGCCTAATTATTTATTCCAAGGTGCCAACCCCAAAAACAAACCTGAATCCTGAGACTTTCATTCGCAAAACACAACCCATTTAGTAACATCTTTCGTCTTAAAAGAAAAACAAATAACACACATGCCATAGGCTCCTCATCACTGACTTAGAGAATGCTACATTTATCATATAATGTTTATTAATAGAAAAATCACTAATGAAAATTAAAGGAAATATTGAATATTTTCTTCTGCTAAGGCACCAAGAACAGAGACTTTATATTTATGGACAAAGTTCTGAAGATTCTCTGAATTATAAATCTCTTATACAGGTAAAACTAAAACAACATTTGCAAATTCTCTTGCTATTTTTATTACTGTAAGAGTTTGGCTTTTGTTATTTCTTTTAAATTAAAAGGTATTAAAATGCACTTCTACAGCAAGATAGGAAATTTGATTTGTATTCATGTCAAATGCACATTTTCCGATTCTTATGATCAAGACCATTAATAGGCCCTAAATAAAATTAAAAAGTGAAGGAAAATAGTTGTTGGGGACCAGCTACTTTTCTTTAAGTGGAACTGAAACTACTTAGATGTGCCAAGAAACTCAGGAAAGTATAATTCCCAAAGCACCCTGGGTAAAGTACTGGAAGGAAAAATTGATGCAAGGCCTAATCTGGACAGTATGAATAGCACAATAGTCTTAAAAATGTGTATTGTAGTTATCTTTATGGTTTATTATTATACATACTTATAGATATGACAATGTACTGTATTGCAAAACTATTAATTCTGCTGTCATCACAATGAGATTGACCTACTTTTACAAATATATTTAGATATTCATCATTAATTAATAATCATGTAATTAAAAATGAGAGGCACTGTCAATTTTTTATTCTAATGAAACATTCTTTAGTAATGTTCAAAGCAAAAAATTTGTAATATACTGTCTAATGATTCTTAAAAAATCAAAGAAAAAACTTACATTTATATAAAAAGAATGAAAGAAATGTTGAACTATATGAAAGGAAATAGATGAACTTTACTTTCCCCACCCATATTAGCTGATGTTGTCACTGAGCAGTATCTTTGCAGAGATGTTAAGTGGTAATGAATATCATACATTTTATTTTATATGATTCAACTAATTAAATACTTCATGTTATGTTTGAAAAAGCATGGATTTAGCACTAAAAAAGCTAATGATCTGACACATCCTCTTCATCAGCAGTTTTGTTTTCAACACAATATTCAGGAATTCTACTGCTGGATAAATGATTTGAGTTTTTATTTTCTTTAAACTGCTTAAAATTGAAATTAAAGAATGCATGTTAATTGAGGCCTTTGGAGTAATTAAGTTTGTTAAAACTGTGCAATTCTGGTACAATTCTATTGCTCTTCTTATAAAGATTTTTCAAGTATATAAAATGACAAGTTAAGAAAGAGCAAAAGTAAACAAAACCCTAGTAAAATCATGAAAACGTGATAGTTCTCTGCCTGTAATGTTACCTTGAACATAATAGTAGTAAGCAGTAATAGTAAAAACACACTTACCATGGCTAGTTAGTAATAATTTTCCAAAAACTTTCTCTAAGATTTTCTACTAATTCCATATGAAAAATCTACAATTTAACAATGCAAATAATTCTGTTACACTGCTTGAGTAGAATACACAGTATCATTAGAAATAATAAAAAAGCAAAGTAAAACTTTAATAACATTCACAAAATAAAATGTAAAAGAATATTTAATACTATTTAACATGCTTATGAAAGAAGTTATATTCAACATACTTCTAGAAAAGTGAAATTAATTTTAAAAAACTATAACGAGTTAACCATTGAGATTCACATTAACTTTTTTTCTTGTAAGATTTGAGTATTTATGCAAGCTATTAATTTAATAAATATTATATTTAAAATAGCATTACTACTCTTCAAGGAAAACACAAAAATTGAAGCATTCAGGTCAGGGATTTAACTCAGCAGCATAAGCACCTGCCTGGAAAATGTGAGGCTGTGAATTCGATCCCTGGTATCAAAAATTAATTAATTAATTAATTAATTAAAAATAAAGCATTTGAAAACTTGCAGTAAGCTTTTTATCTTTTAGACAGCTATTCAAAGTTTAATAGCTAAAAAATGTTCTATTAAAAACTTTCATTTTATTTAGATTTAGTTTCTTTTAGTGTTATGTGAAGTATTTACAGTATTTTCAATGTACTATATTTTGAAATCTGTTTGGTCCTTTTTTTATCCTTGACTAACTTTTTTGCATGATATGCTATAATCCTTAATCTAAAACATAAAATCTAAAGGCTAGCCATACTTACAAACATCATTTTGGCTATATTTAATGTTTTTATATAATAGATATTTATTTTTATATCTTCATTTATCTATCTGAATATTTAAATATTTGTATATTTATTTATTTATTTATTTTTGTACCAGGGGTCGAACTCACAACCTTGTGCCTGCCCGGCAGGTGCTTAGGCTGTTGAGCTAAATCCCCGACCCTATTTAAATATTTAGTATTTAGATATTATTTACTCCAAAAAGAAAGGGAAATTGGTAGAATGTTAGTACAGACTTAAAAGATCAAAAATTAAAATGTGAGATGCACCTTATAATTAAATTGTTTCAAAATGAATACTCCACTAAAATGTATGTTTGTATATCTCTTTAATCCATTATCTTAAATCGTTTAACAGTGCAGCAAGTCATTTTCAGTGACTTTTGAGCATGGAAAGAAAAGAGACTCCAGCTTCACTCCCACCTGGCATTAGCTAGGATGTCTCATTTGATCTGTGTAAATACATGCACACAGCTATACATCATTTTCTACAGTCAGTTTCCTTGGGTAGCCCTCATCTGGGTTACTCCTGCTGGGTATGACTGACCAGCACATAGAGGTGGAGCCAGTCCTCGGGAATGTTCTGGGCTCTCTCTGACTGCATAATTCTGAACATAGCAATAGGAGGAATAATTACTCCAAACAAAAATCTTTGAATCTTTTGCTTTTTGTCTTAATTCATATATCCCAAGGACACCAACATTTTATGCCCAAGAACTTTGATATTACACCCTATTCTTAGGTGTGTTATTTTGAAACTTCTGCCACAAGAACTAAAGTGAGTAAAATGTTTCAAGACAAAAGGAATTTTATATAACGTTAGTTCATCTTTTTCTAACATAGTGTCACTAAAAGGTAAACAGTTATTTTTTCTTTACAAATTCCAAGGATCAGAAAGTACATATTACTGCAGATTATTGAAAGTGGGTGTTATGAACTTCAGTTTTGACTTTTCACCAATATGCTTGGGCTCCTGAGATTTTACATAAATTTTCATTTGTAAACTCCTTAGTTCCCAAAAACAGTTGCATATACTGTAATTGATAACTACAATAATGTATTGTGGGGAAAAATGTAAAGCAAATGAAGATTTCATTCCTTTACATTTTAGCCATTAAAATTAGGTTGGACAAAGTAACAGACATGAAGAGGACTTAAAAACAATAACTGAATTTTGCATTCAAATTTTGCAGTTGAGGTAAATTAATATTTGAATACTAGCTTCATTATTAATTATAAATTAATTAAGTACTTAATTTGGGGGCTTGGAAATGGTGCCAATGAATGCTGAAATAAAACAAAATAATTCATTTGTATTTTTTAGTTTTCCACTTTATATAAAAGCTGCCATATTTCTATTATAATTACAATATTTTTTTTGACAGGGAAGAGGCGCTCAGAACTTCATTTTGGAGATGTTTTTGTGCAGAACAGTGACTTCAAAGGCTTACATATTCTTTCATCTAAACTGTTGGAAATGCACTAGAATCAATCATTCTCCTTGAATGATGAAAGTATCAAGAATATAGGTGCTTTAAGACATGAGTTTGACTTGTAGTCTGACTTTTATCTTATTAAATCTTTGCTATGTTTTGTACTACTGGCTCTCTTTAATATTTTAGACACAGAATTTAAGCCTCAAGTCAAAGTTCTCAAACAAGTGAATCTATTCAGCCCCTTTGCATATGTATTTTGAAGGTATTTTTATTTCCAAACTTTTCACTTGAATACTTCTTTATGGGAAAACTGAGTTTCATTTTTCCTTTCAAGTGCAGTGAATTGTGTGTACTGGATTTGCAATTCAGTTTCTCATTCTCTTGGTATAAAGGCACTTTTGCTATTGAAGCAGTGGCTCCCACATATTCACTCCATATATCCCTACCTTTTCACAATCTCCAAAAACCTCTTCGACATGGTTTTGGGTGAAAGAATGCAACAAAATCTTTTACACCAGCTTTCCAGGGAGTTTGATGATCTCAATTCATGTACTAATGAGAAAAACAGATAATTAATGTGAGAGGTCAGGAAGTTTGCACAGGAAGTTTCTATCCTTCACATTTCACCATGGCCTTAAGTCTTTACATTTTCATGATCTGCATTTCTGGCCCACAGCTTCCACAGGGAGTTCTTCACAGTTCTGTCTTCCTAAGTCATTTTCTAAGACAAATTATGAGAATAAACTAGTTGCAAATTCTGTAGATGCTAGAATACTGAAGATCATGGTGCTCTCTTAGAGAAGATATGTCTGTTACATGAATCCATCCACTACAATGTCGAGAGCCAGAATGTAGCCAAGTGAAACTGAGAAAGATGAACTTCTCAGGTTCACCTCCAAAGGTCACCTGCTAACAGAGCTTCTGCTAATTTGCTAATGATTTTAACAGACTTTCAGTCATAGTTAAGTTTTCACAAAGAAAAGCCTTAGAGTGGAACATTCATATCAATGAAGTTCTGTAAAGTACATGAATATTATATTTAATGAGAACCTTTTATTACCTCCAACAGTATTAATACTTCATATAGTTTTAATGATACACATAAGTAAAAGTTAGATTTGGAAGTTTTGAGATAGCTCCTATTTACCCTCTATTTCTTTTCTGTTATTATTTAGTTATGCTTTTCCATTATTATCAATAAATAGCTTCCTACCTGGGACAGGATCATATTTTCTTCATTTTATAATTAACAAAAGATTTAAAAATCCTGAAATTTTTTCTTTTTGAAAAATTTCTACACTAAACAGCATCTTTCATTTAATCATTGAACTCACAGGCAATCCAATTATAATCAGAAAGGTTCTTATATCCTTAAATATAGAAGCAATCTAAACAAGTAGAATTTAAGAAACTTCCATTCCTAATAAATGCAGTTAGTTTAATATGTTGCTCTGCCCCTATTAATATTATGCCTAGTAATAATAATATCCACTTTAAATTCAGTTGCATCTAGCTTTTGGTAAATATTAACATACCAATTACTAGGAATTTTTACTAAAATTTTGGATATGTTTGGAAAAAGAATTTAACCCATGTAATGAATTAGAGAGTGAATCTTTGCTACTAGATCTTGATGGCATTTCACCTTCTAAGAACTCAGAAACACAACTAATAAATATATTTGTCACTAAATGTATCAGTTAAGAGACTCATGAATTAGAACAAAAATGTGATATTTTTTCTTGGCTTTTCTACCTTACTCCTTTTAGGTTGATGCATTAGCTAAGTTATATGTTTAATTTTTAATTTTGATTCTGTATTTGAATTCTCTTTCTTTGATTACTCTAGCATAATTCGAAGAGGCCAAAAGTCTACATCTTCTTCTCTGTTTGTGCAGACCATGTCCATGAGAATAGATTAAATAAAGTTCCGTCCACTGAAAACTGTTGGTCTGCAATTTTATTATTTATTATTCTAATTTACTTACTATTTAATGTAGTTTTTAAATACAAATTACTCAGGGAAATATTAAACCTGTGTCACATTTGAAAGAATGATATTTGATTAGACATAAAGTCAAATGAGATATTTGTACCATTATTTATCTTCTCAGAGCATATAATCATATTCATTACTTATTTCAAAACTTCAAGTTACTTATTTACTGTTAATAATATCATTATTGTTTGAACACCTGTGAGACATTTAAAGAGCACAAAAAGTATAAAAAGCATAAAGAAATCATACAAATATAAAAATAGTTGTATAGAGCAAAGATAGAAAGTAGAACAAATATAGTTCAACTAATAACTAGATGTTTGGAAACAGCAAGTTCAGAACACTAGTGATAAAAAAGCCTTTAAGCAATTTTGATTTTGCATGAAGGATATTTTTGTAACAATTGTTTTTCTTGGCTATTTGCTTAGGGTGAAGTTTACCTTGTGCTTCTAAAGAGTCTACCAAAGCACCATGTCAGTAAAATAGTCTTGCTACTGTGTTGTTGGATGCAAGATCAGGTGGATTTTCACACTGATATCATAACGGTGGAGCTGTACCTTTTCAGACTTTGACATTTTTAAAACATTGACACAAAATTATAATTTGCTAGCTCTTTACTGCTTTTGTGCCGTTAGGTACCAGGTCAGTAGTGAGTTTTCCACTGCTTTAATTTTTTTTTTTAATTTTTGTTTCTAGCAAAGTTTCACAAATTATTAGAATTATTCAAATTCATTTTGAGGAATGCTTACCCACTTATACCAGAATCAGTGTTTTATGATAGGGCAATGTGAATCTTCTAAATACTTAAAGGACTTTCTTAACTAGGTGTTTTAAAAAATAATACAACAAAATTACTGGTTGAAAATAATTCTTATTGAATATTTCTGTGGCTATAATTATGCTATCTTAGGTTGTAGCACTGAACAAAGCAGGCAAAATAACCCTATTTCCTCCAGCAATACAGGTTAAAAAAATACATTTTTTAGATACATTGTCAGATAGTGATGAATACTATGAAAAAAATAATAATAAATACAGGAAGGTCGGTAAAGATTTACAGAAGACTAGGAGGGGATAAGTGTGGTTTCACACAAGAGGGAGCCCTCAGAAGATTTCTGAGAAAGTGACACGTGCCAAAATGGGCAGCAGACAGAGGTAGATATAAAGAAAATTCCAAAACTCCAAGGTGGAGGTAGTGTTGGCACATCTGGGGAAGAATTGTGAGGCCCAAGTGGAGTGGTTGGAAATTTAGAGTATTTAGATAACAGTGTAACAGATCATGTGAAATATTTCAGGGTACTATCACTATCTTGATACAATTTTTTACCTATGTATCCTATCCTTTTTGGGTCTGAATCCCAAAACAGCATGTTAGATTTTGTTCATTCTTACATCACATAAAGGTAGCACAGTTCTGTTACCTCAAGATACTCTGCTGGTTTAAAATCAGAGTGGGATCTGGAAGGTCCGAGCTTCAGTGTTTGGTAAAACATACAAAGGTTGATTAAAAAAAAAAAGCATAATGAGTAGTTAAATTTTAAAAATACTACAGTAAAAATATGTGAGGGGGAATGTTTTGAGTTTTTAAGAATCTTTTATTGTAATATTTTGGTATTTTAAAAATACTCACTAGCTTTGATTACCCACAAATTGAACAAGCCTGTGTGATTATTTCTGTCTTATAAAATCACTATGGAGTGATGTTATCCACCTCATTCTTGGATTTGGCCCTGTCAGACTTCTGCCTCTTCCTCAAAGTCAAAATGACCAGGAAAGAACATCTTGAATTGACTCAGGACATGGAGGCAGCCAGGATAGGATGACTAACGACTCATGAAAGAAAACAGTCAGAAGTGTTTCAGCCAGTTGTAAAAATGATGGAATAAGAGTCTTTGACGAGGTTGTGAGTTCACTTCCGGTGCCGGAAAGAGAAAAAAAGAGTCTTTGAAGTGAGTAGGTGTATTTTGAGGGAGATAAATGGCAGTGTGTTTTTTACCATAATAATTTTTAAAACTTAAACATTCACTATATTGTTGAATCACACCAAGCAGAGGCAGGGTTGTGCCTGTGTTTAAGGATTATTAAGAGATCACTGTTAGCTTCCTGACACTTTTGTAAGAAGTATCACAAATTAGGTGGATTGTTACAGTAGAAATTAGTTTTCTCTCTTCTGTAAATTATAGGTTTGAAATCGAAGTGTTGGCAAAGTTACCCTCCTCCAAAACTGTAGGAATAAGTTTTTTCTTTATCTCTTCTGCCAGATTCCACTGCACAGAACTCAAGCATTTAGTTTTTTCAGGAAAACTGCTAAGTGTTGATTAGCAGCATTCCCCCAAAATAATAAAGTTGTTTAGGTAGACATAGTATTGCCTCTGTTGCTTAAGTATCCAAATTTTGATTGTAGGGTAGCAAGCATAATGTCGGTTTTGGTTAACTTGTGTTAATGCAAGGTTGAGCTCAGGTAACTAATGTTAACTAATATCTCTCTAAAATCCTCTACAATCCAAGGCTGAGCTGTACTGTAGCTGAGTGAAGAGCATGTCTGCTACAAGCAAAGATGATGCGTCCACAGTCTGCACAATTGATTTTATACAGTTACTCCCGTAACTTATTTTAGTAAACACCAACCTCCTTGTCTGCAAGGAGCTACACTGATAATGCCAGTTTCATGAAACTCTTGGTATCCTTGCTGTCTTTCCAAAATATAATTCTCAAAATAAGATCTTTGTTAACTATGTCAGAGTTTGTCAACCACATCTGCAGTGGTATGTTGTTATCACACAATATACTGATACGAAACTGCCAACTATCTCTATGACTGCTCTGAGGGGAATTGGAATGATAAATTGGATGGTAGTTAAGTTGTTTTATGTAATTCTTAATAGGCTAGTTTTAAAAATGAATATTTACAAGACAGAATGTTCTCTGAAAAGAGATTAATATATTCCCTTTTCTTCCATTATTGATGATTATTTTCAATTAAAATGTTCCTATTGACAGAGGGAGACAAACTGTACTCAAATTCTGATTTGGGTTGGGTTAGTATTTTGCAATTTAACTCTTTCATGCATGTTACAGTTGAATTTAACACCATTACTTTAATTACAGTTGAACAACCTACGTAATAATGCCTTGTTTTAATTTCAGAAATTATTGCAATCCCAAATATTAAGTACGGTAATCCAAGTACCATAATCCTTTTTCTAGTCTTCCTCATAATCCAAGAAATTATATTTACAATTCTATTGAGACGTTATTGGAATCCTGGCAAGTTAATTCCAATCTACCACCTCCAATGCAACCCACAGCAGGAATAAAAACTCCAAGACATATTCAAGGTTAAGGGCAGCCAAGGGGTCCTGAGTCCAATCCTCCTGAGGACATGCGGACAAAGGCCTTGGTCCTAGGCCTCTCCCAGAATTGATTAACTAGTGAAGCAAGGGGGTGGCTTGAGGATGAGTGACAGTGAGGATGGCGGGAACTACGTGAGTAACTTGAGCTGACTAGCAAGGTAGTGAGAAAGGTATCTCTGCAAAATGCAGATAAAGATATGTAGGGGGATCAATTCGCACAACCCAAACAAGAGAGCAACTGAATTATTTTAGGAGGCTGCTGCTTCAGTTTTTGATATGCAAACTTTATGCCCTGGGAACGCATAGACTCTTTCTCGAGGCTCATACCCAGTCGACATTCCTGGAGCTCACTGGCTCTGCCATCCTGCTGTGCATTATATATTTCACAAAGGTCACTATGGGAAGAAACAGGACACTGTCTGATGGCTTTAAAGACTACGTACCAGTACCTGCTTCTGATATGTAAACTTTTATGCCCTGGGGACTCATAGCCTCTTTCTTGAGGCTCATACCCAGTCCACAGTCCTGGAGCTCACTGGCTCTGCCATCCTGCTGTGCCTATATGTTTTACAGAGATCACTATGGGAGGAAACAGGACACTGTTGGATCGCTTTAGAGATTACATACCAGTACCTCGGCTAGCCTTATTTGTAATGCTTAGAGCCAATTGAAGAGAGAAGGAAATACCATAGTCGGCTGTATATATATCAATATAAGGAAATAGGTCTCAATGTTATCAAAGTTGCAGCAATTGTTCTGCATTCAAGGGGACGTGCTCAAGTTGTCTCCCACAATTATCATGCATTTTTAAGAAATACAGGCAGTACATTATTTCAAACAGGTTCCTTTCATTTGTCATTGATTACTTACATGAACTAATATGTGGCACCAATATTATTGGCACCAGTGTCTCTATTTCCTCATTCCACTCATTGTATGGAATCAGTATTAGCCCAGTACCTAGGGTGAAAGTCCTTTATTGTAATGGATGGGGAATTCTTTGATAAACACTGTTTTCCAGTAAACAGTCACGATTGCTCTTTGTAGTTTCAGAATTTAGTCTTCATTTATACTAGTTAATTTAGACTGAACCCTCTCCAATAAATTCTTTTGATTGACTCCCCTTACTCTTCTTCACATGCATGTGTTTAAAATTCTTAATTCCCGGTCTGTGACAGAGATTTTAGAACTCCTCCAAGAAACTTCTGTTTCAATTTGGCATTTATACTTTTTCCTTGATCATCATACTAAGCTTCAGGTACATCTCTTTCTCTTCTACCAGTATATTCAGATGCAGTCTACTGTGGTGCAACCTGATGATGTGACTTGAAGTTATGTGATATTCACCTCATTTTTCTCATCTATAAATAATGTGCAAAGCTCAAAAACATAAATGTAGGCAGTCCTCTGGTGAAGTAAACACATAAAAGCAGTTTATGAAATAGGGAAAATAGAAATATTAAACAATTTTTAACATCAACTACTGTGAAATCATTTTGCTTTCTCAAGAAAAGCCTGTAACACAATTTCTCTCCTTTTGTTCCCTACAGTTTATTATTTTATGCATATATTTTGCATAATATAGATATATAGATATAGATGGATAGATTAAACCATTTCATACCAAAAAGAGAAGTATAAAGGAAATATGCATTGCAGCAAATAACTTTACTAGATTCAGCCTTTGATTTGGTCAAGGCAAGTTTTTTCACAAGTGCCTGTCAAAATGTTTTGTAGTGAGACTGGTGATTGTGTCTTTAGTGAAAGCCTGCTGAGAAGTGCATATTAAAGTACTCTGCTAGCCCATATTTCTGCCCAGAATGCTATAGCACTGCTATTTTTAAAACATTGCTAGCAGATTGAGTTCACAGCTTTTACCAATCTTCCTGTAGGTGGTTATTCAACTACAACTCGCTACTTAAGAGTAGGGAGACATTCTCCTAGCTTACATTCTGAATATAGGTCTAGTCCTGCAGAACTTTACTGAATATTCTTGATTGGACACAAGAAAACAGGTATCCCAAGACAGTCATACTGATAATACTACTCTACTTCAGAGTTATCAATAATACAGATCTATAGAAAGTTAAAAATTGCACATGTGATAACATTTTCTAGTTAATTTTGAATTATTTTGTATTTCCAAATGTTAGTTCAGTTGTATAGGTTGGTATTAGGTTTAAGATGATTATATCAATCATTACTTTATATGAACAAAATTGTTAAGAGATTCTGATATTTTGTTTGAGGTTATTCAAATTTGAATATCAGCTGAAAATTATGAAATGATGGCAAGTTGAAAGATGAGGAAGAGAATTGTTCTTTGTCCATCCCTTTTGTCTAACTTTTCCTAGTACATACAACATATTATAGCTGTTTCTGCCAGGTGTGTCATAAGAATATGGATTAAAAATAACAAGTATGTCTATAGTGAATGAAACTGACAAGTACACAATGAGTAAAACCAAAATGTTCAATTCACATTTATGTGCTGCTAGTTAATGAAATTTGTTCCAAGAAGCATGATTTAATAAAAGTCTAATTGTATTGCAGTTCTAAAAACTGTCAGTTTTATTATTATTGGTTGGAAAATGATAGCTGATAGAACTCTTTCTTTAATTGAATGCATTTGTTACAGTGTATTTTATTGCATTTAGTGAGGATCATTTTTATAAACTGTGCTCATAATGCATCGTAGAGCATTGTTTTTCACTTAATAATTTTGATGCAGAAGAATATAGCATAGAAATAGTTCACTGTGGACACCTCAGAAGAATTAAAGATACTTTTGTATGGGGGAAACAATATTTAGGAAAAATGTGGCTATATATATGAAATTACTCTTATTTCTCTATCATACAAATAGACAACATAAATGCTAATACAGTACTTTGCGGCATTTGCATTCTATTCTTTTAAGTCATGACTACATTGTCAAGGTTACTAAAACAATTTTGAAGCTTTACAAGTAAAGCTTCAATGTAAAAGCTTTCACATGGCTTTTTTTTTTTTCATGGTCAACAGCAAAAAAGGTGAATTGTGCTTGCTGGATACCAGGGGTTGTTTAAAAAAGATTATTGACTCTGTTCATTATGAATTGTGAACAGAACAGCTGCACAGGGAAACTGAAAGCCAGTGGGCCTGCTGAGCGCCTCTCTGAGACTAAAGCCATTTGAAGCCAGGCTGGAAGCAGCTGGTGGCTGAGGTGTGTCTAGACAGCAGGGGTCTCTGCATTGCTCTTCAAGAACGGAGGAAAAGGGCTTTTATGGAGAGAAAGTCATTCCAGAGTTCTGAGTTCTTGGCACAGTTTCATAGCCCTATTTCTTTTGTGTGTGCTACTTTAAAAATGAGTGAAGGGAATTAAGGCAAAAAGATGATAGTAGATTTAGAATATTTCAAAATGGAATACAATTATATATATATATATATATATGTATATATATGTATATACATATATATATATATATACACATATATATTTAGAAACTTTGTTGACATACTCCTGTGCCCTCATTTTATCGTTAAGGGTGTAAATGCTCAGAGCAGAAGTGTAAATCTTATCTGATTAGGAGTTAGACCATCAGAGATCTGGATTTTGAAATCAAAATTTCCAGTGTCTACATGAATACTTTCCACTGATGTGTTAAATCCTTGCTACTAAAAATGTATGCAGACAGCAGTCACAGAAGCACCTATTATTTACTAGCAATTTATAATCTCAGTATCCTTCATAGTTCTATAGATTATTCTGCATCTTAGCACAACTTCCTATATGATTCATGTTATGCTAAATCATTAATGAGAATGTTTATGAGTAATAAATGTTTATGAATGATAAAGGTAGAAAATTATATAATATGGAAAGCAGGAAAAATTCTTAATCTATTATGAATTTCATTCTATGAGATTAGTAAAGTTAGCAATTTCATTTTAAAAGGCACTTTATTAATGGAATAATTTCAATTTAGGGATAAAGAGGAATACATGTGCTTCTCAACAAGCATGATTTAGGAGTTCTTACAAAGATCTGAATTCTGTCAAATTGAACCCTAAGTATTTTAATTTTTTGTGAGCCCTAAATAAATATTTTTATTATTAGCTGACACAAGTGAAATATAAACAAATATTCATTTTGTTTATTTTCTAATGTTGTTTTTACCGTTTTAAAGTGGTAATGATTGAAATCAGTCATGTCTATAAACAGGAAATAAGTGTAATTAAATTCATGGTTATTAACTGAATTATTCCAAGCCTTCATTGGATTACTACAATCTGTTCTTTAACAGTATCATTAGTTTATTTCTATCAGTTCTGAATATGGAAACATTTTGGAATAAATAGCCTAGCATATCTCAGAACAAGAGGTGATGCAATTGTAGAGTTGTTTTTTTTTTTTTTTCTCTCTCTGTTCTTTAAGGACCTCTTGATAAGATGAGGGGAGAAAGATTATAGCTCTGTGGCTCACTGAATATCACACAAAAGTACATAAATATAAATGAGGGCATTTTAGGCAAACAATCCTAAACCAACGGAGAACAGTGAGTGCGTAATTACTTGGTGAAACCCAGAAGGGCTGATTTTAAGAGACCCTCCTTTTGGATTTTTCACTACCAAAATGTTCAGTTACATGTTAGAAAGCAACAGCTATGATATCACAGTTTTATGT
Source organism: Dasyprocta punctata (assembly GCA_004363535.1). Taxonomy (NCBI): domain Eukaryota; kingdom Metazoa; phylum Chordata; class Mammalia; order Rodentia; family Dasyproctidae; genus Dasyprocta; species Dasyprocta punctata. The sequence continues at coordinate 30,182 of RJWM01013544.1, forward strand.
TATTGTCTGTCTCCTTCCTGACTAGTGATAGTAAACAATTACTCTTTCAGTCTGCTATTGGCAGTGGAACAAAGTGTGAAGCTGAAATTTGACTTTCCATATTTTCTGTGCCTAACATTTCTTCTCCAAGAATGTCCACCATATTTCATGACCCAAATCCTGGCAAATCCCTCTAGGCCCAGCATAATCATCTGGTCTCCCAGTGCTCAACAGAAAATGCTGTTACCTTCTTCCCTGCAGTGAAACAGAAACTCTTTGTCTTTTCAGAAGTTGGCGCCAACAGTAAGAACAATAATTTGTGTGAGTAGTGATACAGACAGTGCTGGAGAACACGTTCCTATCAGATTCATAACCTGGACTTTATGCTCAAAATCCTGGTATTTTGATTCATATCTGGATTTCGCCCCAAAACCCCATGCACTCAGGGGCAGGGCTCTTGGAAAAAGATTGAATTATGGGGTCTACAACTGACTCGATGTTCAGAGAGAGGGCAGGGTTGTAAGAAGCAGCTGGAGGCGTGTTTTGGAAGGGTATACCTCCATCTCTGGCTGCTCCCCTCACTCTCTGTTTTCTCAACAGTGCCCCATGTTGCCTTGGTTCCAGCCAACTATAGACTGAAATATGAGCCCCAATAAACCTATCATCTTTAAATTCTAGGTTTCAGGTGTTGTGTTTTAAATTCAAGAAAGTGGCTAACACACCTAGTGGGGTTAATCAAAGGAAACAGAAATTTTGAAATATGCAAACCTGAGAAGTGTTATTTTTCTACTTTTAAATAGTGTAAATACTTATCCCAATCTGGCTATGTGACAATATAGGCAAGTCGTTATTATTACTATTGCTGTTGATAATGACAGATGTTTGAACAAAACCAAATGCTAGTACACAATAAACTGTGTGGACATGATAAACTGAGTCTTCAGTCTTATTAAAAATGAGCTAATAGGCCAGAGGTATAGCTCAGCAGCACAGCATCTGCCTGGCAAGTGTAAAGTTGTGAGTTTGAGTCCCGGTACAAATAAGAAAATCAACTAATAAATGCTGGGGATGTAGCTCTGTGGTACACTTGCCTAGCTTGTACAAAGCCCTGAGTTTAATTCCAGTGCTAAACAGAATAGTAGACAAAAAATTAGTAAAGCTATGCTAACTATGTAGAATGATGAAATACTGTTTATTTCAATTTTTAAAAAATACTTATATGCATCAAGCTTTGGGAGAGCAAACATAAGGAAAATTTTGAATAACATACTTCTGTAAGTCTTGTGGATTACTAGGTTAAAAATTCCTGAGTAGATGTGTAGGTAAAATTTTGCAAGTATGAGATTTTTGCTAAGTGAAGAGTAAGAATTTTTAAAACCAACATATAGTTAGGAGTTAGGAATGCCAACATTTTAACCCAAAGCAGGCTTCCTGTCAAACCGTGAATAAATGCATAATAATAGTAATAGTAATAATAAAGTAGAATTTGCCATGAATAATTGTCAGAAATGACTCTGTAGGTAACCTAGTGTACTGCTTAGGAAAATTAGCAAAAGAAGACTTATGATATGCAGGTTCAAATATTGCTCTGTAGTGTGAGCGTGATGGCTTATGCCTATAATCCCAGCACTCAAGAGACTGAGGCAGGAGAATTGCTGGAAGTTCAAGGCCACCCTGGGCTACAAAGTGTTTGAACTGCATTGTGAAATCCTGTCTCAAAAAGACAAAACACCAAAACATTGTTCCCTAGGTAAGGATAGGAGTTTGCCCTTTGATGAACAAAGTTAGGGGCATACCAATATGGCCCATAGCACTGGCAAAATCACATGTCCTTTTTCATTCCGAGGAACTCATTCAATAGAAATTTGAAGACAAGTCAAGTACCACATAAATAGACCAAGTGGGTATGAAAATCTTTTCAGTACTTGGAAAAGATGTGGAACATCTGTTCAAAATAGAAAGCATTGGTTCCATGATTTATTTGGAGGTGTCTTAGAAATAAAACTTTTGGCAGTTTTTTGTTTGTTGTTTGTATGTTTGTGTTTTGGTTGTTTTTTTCTGTGTCAATCATTGATCTATTTTTCCTCCTGGATCATTGTAATGTAAAAATACAAAATTTATATGAACTTGACTATTGAAGACATGAACTTTTTTTAGTATTTAAATCATTTTTTATGACAAAGAAAGAAATGTATAGTATTTTAATACAATCAGTCTTAAGAAATTATTCTCAGTCATAGTGATAAATCACCACATGAAACATTTATTTCTGTCTTCAGGTTAACAATGCCATCCTTCCTATAAATATATCACTATGACCTGAACTTGTTGAAAACCAAAAACAATTGTATGAATCTGGGCATGGTGGTGCACTCCTGTAATCCCAGCACTTGGGAGGCCGAGGCAGGAGAATCCTTTGCAAGTTCAAGACCAGCCTGGGCTACAAAGTGAGTCCAAGGCTAGCCTTAAGTTCCTAGTGAGACCCTGTCTCAAAAAGACAAAAAAAAAATTTATATGGGAATGACAGAAAATATTTAGAAACCTGTCCTAGTGTTAAAAACATGAAAATATACAAAAGCAAAACATACATTTCCATTTTTTGAGACAGTTTTCAACGGTCTTGTATTTCCTCACTTTTTTAAGGAGAAAAAAGCATATTCCAGGGGTAAATAAAAAATGTATCTTTTAATTTACTAATATCATTGAGGAAAATGAAACCTTTATGATCCTGTTATATAGTATATATGAATTTAGGGCCAACACTATGTCTTTATGTCAACTCTCTACTTAGATAGATCAGTCCTTTTAGCTAAACCTCCAATACTTTGAGATTTACATAATTTACAATTTGGACCCCCAATAAGATTATAGAAAATCAACAGCATTTCTAGACTTACATTCTTAGTCGTGGGTTGAGAAATTCTTCTATGTTAGTTATGTCTGGTAAGTTAATCTCTATCCTGCATTAGAATTTTGAGTCACTCTAAAAAAGGCAAAAAGAAGTTTAAAAACATTTGTGAAATAATTAAAATTTGACTTAGTTTCTGTGGTAAAATTTTGGATTAGGGAAGGCAATTCATTATTTAATAGGAATATGTAAAAAAAATAGGAGTATATAAGATGACATTTAGTTTTTTTATTAGAATCTTTATTCCCATTTTTATAACATTTTAGAATTATAGTTCAGAAATTTCTTATTTTGTATTCACTAAAATATTTAATGACTAGAAACAAAAGTATTAAGAAGGTCTTACTGATAGCATAAAGCTATAGATTTCTGGAAAATCATGTAGCATTGATCAAGAAAAAAACAGGCAAAAATAGTTAGTCTTTCACTTAGATATCTAGGCCCTCAGTGCGAAAATTGGAGACTTCTAAAAAACCAAAATATTTTAATTCTTTACTCAGTCTTGTCCAGTTTTAGCCAGAAACTAACAAGAAAATGAGTTAGAATTACAGTTAGTTCCCAGTTAAAGCAATGTCATAAATTTTGGTCCAAAAGATTTTCCAGAAAAATTGCGTAAATAAAGAAGAGACATATACGCAAATGAAAGCAATAAAATAAGTTCTGATTCTTTTCAATGTCTGCAGAAAAAAATCTCAGTTTTAATGTTTTCCTTTAGTTATTTTCTGACAACTAAACATAAGTAAATATTGAATGTGTTTCTTTTTAAAGTTTAAGGGATTCAGTCATTATTAAATAACTATCTTTGAATCTATAAAATAGATGCACTCTTTTGGATAATTTTGACACGTTTTCTTTCCAATATCTGTATTTTTTCTCACTGTTCTGCCATGTGCCTACAAATCTAGTTATTATTTCCAGAACAGAGGTCACTTTTTTACATGTAAGATTTAATTTGCATCAAAGATATTGAGGACAAAAGTGTATTCTTTTTTTAAAAAAAGTTTTTAAAGCCTGCATATTTCTTTCATATAATTGGTAAATATCTATACACTAGGGATTTACCATTTTTTGAGAGTTTTCTAGTGCCTGCTTCATGATTCTGCAGTCTCTAGCCCAAGGCAAAATTGAGGGTAAAATATCTCAGGTTCCTCTGTTATCCTCTCTCTGCAATATTTGCTAAGTATAGTCTCCTGGTTGCTTCTTCTGATCAGAGTTCTAACACTTGAACCAACATCTTTACTACACTTCATTAGCACTACTCACACATGACTGGTATTTCCTTGTGCAGCAGTACTCTGCGTTGCTCTACCACCTATGGAATTATGATACAGCATGACTTGCAAGAGAAGCCTAGGTAAGAACCAATCTCGATCTTTCTCTAATGTGATACCATAAAGGTATTGCTATGGCATTTTCAGAAGAAACCCTCTGCACAGGTGTGAATTAAAAGCAATGTCATATAAAAACAACCCACACATTGTAATACTACTTGATTTCAAAAGTGAGAACTGAAATTGTGACTAAACTGAAGGTTAGACACATTCTTTCTCTTAAGTTCAGTGTTTACATTCAGTGATTAGAAAATGGAAGCGAATATTTCCAAAACTTGTAAATATTGATCACAGTGACAGAGAAATGGAATTCGTGCAACAGGAAACCTAGAGCTATTGTCTTCTGTAATGAAAGTAGTGGAAGAAATGAAAGTCCTAACATCTTTGAAAATACATGACTTCCAAATGTACAGGCTTAGGAGTCAGAAATTAAAATGTGAAATGATGACATTTTTGATCCCGGTTTCACACTTTTATGCTTATAAATTTCATTGGTATATGAAGATGAATAAATTATTCCCAAACATGAATGTCATTTTAAAATAGTAAAATGAAAGGCTGAAATACTTTAATTCAACATTGATCTTATTCTACTTATTGTGCTCACAAATAATTAGTAAGTATATACCTAATTAAATGTATGCTAGTCTAACTTATTAACTGTTAATTTAGCCACTAAAAGTGAAATTTTTCTTTTTCACTCATTCAGAGCACCAAATATTTAGAATAAAAAAACATTTTAAAGGTTTGATTCAAACCCCATTCTTTCAGTTGAAGAAAAGCTGTACAGTAATTAGTTGATTGGCTTGATTATATGAGATTAATTTGCAAGCAAATTAATCAAAATAAATGATAATCTGATGTTATATTGCCATTATCTATCAATTTGTGCATTGATAATTTTGCCAGGTACTAATTAATGTACCTATTTTTTAGATGAGTCATCATTATATCCTGGAATAAAGAAATTATTGATTTTGTTTAGATGAATCACCAATAGTTGTCAACTTCATGATAAAGAATTTAGAGTATTTAGTCTATTCTCCATGTGTAGTAGGAGAATACAATATGTACCAATAAAACATGTGAACTTACAGTAATACTTGTTGATATGTAAACTTTATTATATTTAGAAAATTACTAGACACTGCTGAATGTACTGTGCAATACTGATGTTAAATCTATTTTCAATTTCATCAGTTCATTAAAATACAGAATTTCTGCATATCCCCAATCATACTAACTGTGATTATTTACTTCATTACTGAATTACTGAGATAAAATAGTAAAGCAGAGAGTAAATATAGTATATATATTTAGGTTTTTTTTTATTTTCTAAAGCAAGTGGGTTAAATATTTAATGGGAAACATTATTGTAAAGGTTCAAGCTAGGTTTTATTGCATAAAAGTAAGTCATTATTGAGTATATGTTCTACTGACTTAAAATCCATAAAATAGAACACAAATTTACATAGCAGAGTCAATGAATGGAGAGGTAGAATGGCATATTTGCTGACAATATAATAAAGTCATAAGTAGACATGTAGTGAGGAAGCCCTGAACATCAGAGTTACACAGTCACACATAGGTGTCTTAAATTTGCCTTCTTACTGTGTGATCTTAGAAAAACAACTTGTTTAAATGATTGTTACTCCCTCTGTAAAAATAGAGCTGATTGATTTACCTTATACATCTGGTATGAGGATACAAAAGTTTATGAGTGCATGTCAAAGATGATGCATTCAATAAACACATCTAATTATCATATATGAAAAAACTTAGAGACAACACACCAACTTGTGTCATTAGGGAAGGCAAAAAAAAATTGAGAAACTTTTGTGACAATGTTTGAAATTGTTCCTCATCAAATTGAGAGTGGAATCTGGAGGAGATGGAATTAGGAATGTTTTATTAAGAGAAGTATCCCTATGTGACTTATTTTTGGATTCTCACTGAATAGTACATATTTATTGTTGAATGAATTATTTATGCAAAAATTGGATCAAAAAATAGGAAGTTATACTAACTATATAAATATAATCTTCATAAACATAGAAGCATTTCTAGAAGGGAGATCTAGGACACCTGTGCAGGTAGAAAGAAATGTACATTCTAACAGTTTAAATAAGAGTTATCATAGTTGGGAGAAAATCACTCTAATAGCCATGGTATAACTGCATTTAGCCAGCACAGTTATGCATTATAAGAAAACCCATGACCATTTATTAAGAATATTATCTTACAAAATATAATCAACTTTTAAATAACCTGACTTTTGAAGAAACTAACAGTGATTGGTAAGAGAAAAAATGTACATTTTTTAAATGTTTAAAAAGTCAGAATTGAATGATGAGAGCCTTGATTACAGTCACTTCAGGATAAATTCGAATTCTCACATAATATATCTGTGTACAAATTTTGTGTATTTGTGAGCTTTTTGTTATAACAACAAACACATGAGAAAATCACCTTATAAAGAGCAATTTTATTATGGATCACAGTATTAGAGCTGTGGTCCATGATTGGTGGCCTTTCTGCTTTGAGCGAGGCAGCACATCACTGAAGATTCATGTAGCAGAGCACAACCACTCACTCTGCAGCTGGGAACCCAGAGAGAGAGAACTCTAAAGAAGCTGGATCCCAACAGTCCCACTGGAAGGCACTCTCCCAATTATCCATACACCTGCCATTATCAGCCCCCTACCTTCATATTTGCACCATGTTTCAGTCAGGGTTTACTAGAGAAACAGACATAACACAAGATATACAAATATATGAGAAATTACAAGATTGGCTTATGATGGTCAGTCACAGAGTTGAATGACGACCTGTGCAGAACGTGTGTGCACAATGGAGGCTGAAGGATTCAGTCCAAGGTCTGGAGCTCACTGCATTGTTCTGTGCAAGTTCATATCAGGAGGCCAATGAGTGTGTGATGGAGGACTGATGAATCTATACCAGAAGGCTGAAGAGTCTACAACGTTGGTTGAAGAGGCCCAAGCAGAAGCCGAACACTCTACACTAGAAGGTAGGAGACAGAGTCCAAACTGAAGGTGAAAACTGGAACACTTCCAAAGAACCAGCACTAAACCCAACATTATATTACATTAAAACCGTAACATTCCGCTCCTGTCTCCCCGAAGACTCATGCACATCCCTTTATGCAAAAGGCATTTAGTCCATATTTAAGAGTTGCCAAAGTCCTAACATTTTCAGCATTGCTGCAGAGCCCAAGTCCTAAGTCTCTTCTGAGATGTCAGGCAAACTCTTAGCTGCAAACCTCTATAGAAATAAAAAGTTAAACACTTCCAACATTCAATGGCACAAGATAAATATCTTCATTCCAAAAGTTACAAATAGGTTTGGATTGGGACCAAAGCAAGTCCAAGATACAGCAGAGCAAAAACATTAAGTCTTGCAGTTCCCTGTGCAGCATCTGAGGTAATCTGTAGCAAATTGTGAGCTCCCAAGGGCTTGGATGGCCCTGCCCCTATTGCCCTTCTGGTGGTTGTAGCTCCCACAGCTTCTCTCTCAGGCCTGCTTTGCTCTCTCCAACAGATTTTCATAGATGATCCATGTTTTTGGCTTTTCCAAACTTCTGGGGTCTCCGCTGCACCTCTGGCTTCACTCTCATAGCTTTACACACTGCCCTCTCAGGGGCACACTGCCTGACCTCCCAGGCCTTCTAAAATTGGAATGGAAGCCTTCCTAACCCTATAACGCTTACATTCCATATGGACCTAAAACCAGCACCATGTGAATGATGCCAAGGTCTGCTGCCAGCTGGTGCAGTAGCCAGGCTTTCCTCTCTTTTGGCTATAGGAGTTGAGTGTCTGGATTGCTGGGCACTCTGAATCTTATTCTGAGGAACAAATTTTCTGTGCTGCCACCATTCTAGAACATGGTGCAGCTGTGCCATTCTGGAACATGGTGCTCTGCAACTTTCTCACAGTTTGTGGAGGTTTCAGTCCATAATTAGCTGACTCCAAGGCAGGGTGTCATGGCTGAGGAGCAGCCATTCATGGAGGCAGAACACAGCAAAAGCAACAAGACCAAGAAGAGGGGTAAATAAGCCTCTTTTCCTCCCTTATATTGTATGCAGGCTACCTGCCCTCAGCTGGGGGTAGCACTCACACTATCTCTGTGCCCTCCTCTTGCACAGGCTCAGAACATTTACAAAGTAAGGAACCTGTACCTTGCTAAGTCACTCAGTTACATTCTTAAACTTCTCAAATTGACACAATGAACAACATCCTAGAGTGGTAAGGGCATTCCTTTATACACTAGGATGTAGATCTTCTGAGTTACTTAGTTAAGCTTCTAGACTTCTCAATTTGACATGTACCGACCATAACATACCACCTCCAGTTACACATACCTGGAACAATGCCTCCTGTACTAGAGCCTTTGGAGAACATTAAAATCCAAAATGTGGCACCTAGGAATCAGTATGGATCTGGAAAGTATTGCCATGCATGATTAAATGGTACCAGCATATGAGATACTAGGAAACTATACCTTGGCCACATTTTCCCAGGCATTTTTCTCTTGTGATACAATGCATTTTCCCCTTTATGTACAATGAGTTTCAATTTTCTATAAAAAGCCAAACATGTAGAGAAAAAATACTTTTCTGACTTTAATAGTGAAGGAGCATTTTAACATTGTGCATCCTTCACTCTTATAATTTTGTGTAAATGCCAACTGTACTGACACCACAGTTTGAGTCTCCACTACTGCTGTGAAGTTCCTTATTTCATGGACTCTTTAGATGACCAAGGCACCTGTACTGTAGCTGGGTATGTTTTTCTGCCTTTGAGAAAAGAACTTGATTCAATGGCTTCCCTTGCTACTTTTATGATTCTTCATTCTCTTTAAAGAATCCATTGACATTGTCACTTCAAGCTGACAGAACTTCTTTAAATGGATATCCTTCTAAGGAAAACTTCACAATGAGAAGTGTGTTGTATTATCTGTGAGTTCTTTAAAAGGGTCCTTTAAAAGATGAAGACCACAGGTTTCCCTTCTCTCCCTCATTACAGGATGCAGTGAACTCCTCCACCCTCTATTTCTCTGCCTCTCCCTGATAACTAATACCAACACGAAGGTAAGGGATTTGAGTTTTCTGACAGATGAAAGTCTGAATGGGAGAAAAGGGTCAGGAAGGGGTTGGACTTTCTTAGAGGAGAGATGAGGAAAAGAAAAACAAAATCTGTGCCTTCCTCGTTGGTTGGAAACTACAGACTTCACCAAGTGTGGTAGATAATGTCAGTTATCATCTGAAGGACAACTTGAAAAGGCACGGCATAGGACATATTCTGAGCTACCCAAAGAGCAAAGCTATGGCATCAGGTGTCCTGACCATATGGCCTTCAATTACAGAGAGAGAGAGAGAAGAGAGAGAGAGAGAGAGAGAGAGAGAGAAACAGATCTGGAGGTTCAAAAAACAGTTTAGAAGGCCCTCCTCAGGTAAAATGTTTAGGATCTGCAATGTGCATGCACGTTTTGGAGATCAGTTTCTCTGGTGTGACCTGGAAATTGGTTCTCTCCTCTGATGCTGGATTGGGTTTCCCATGCTGGCTGCAGGAGAAACTTTGCTCAGGATACTGAATTGGGCCTCATCTTTATTTTGTATCTTCCTGGATAAGCAAGATTTTCAGAGCCCCATCAAACTGCATCGTGGTGCTAACCTAAAAGAAAACCCGGTGATGCTGCTGTATGTCCTAAAGAATACCTCTTGACACCTCTTCCGATTTCTGGCTAGATGAAACAAATGTTTCATGATTTCTGGTACTTTTATGTACAAGGGCTAATTTTTCTAGAGGCTTAGGAGACTGCAACCCTTAGAAAAGGCTGCAGGGTTTCGTAGTAAAAGAGAAGTCACACAAACATAAACCTGACAGACATATAGAAGTTTTCTTACTTCCAGTGGAGTATAAAATTCTCCATTCCATGGCCAGGTTATCCTATCACAGGTGTGTTCTTTTCACACAACACATGCTCTAATGACATTTAACTGTCCGACCCATGCCAACAATGAGCAACCAAGGATGTGAAAAATGGGAAACAGAAAAGAAGAAATATAAAATCTCGCCAAAAAGGCCTTACCTCCTGGCTGCACTTGCCAAGATGTTATTATGGATTCAGGATGGGTTCTTAGGTTCTTGTGAGTGATGGGCAAAAAATTGGACATAGCATGTGGTGGTGAAGAAAAACCAGCAAAGTTTATTTAGGAAACTGTAGGCTCAGAATGAGCAGGCTTGCACTGGCAAAAAGGAAGCTGGCATAAGCCTCAATAAACATTTATTTAAAAAAGAAAGAAGTAGAAAGGAAAATAGAAACAATGCAGGTTTCTACCAAAGAGTTAGAAATATAGAATTAATGCAGATTTAAACAAGAACATTACCAATATCTAAGGTCCATATTTTAACCTTTTGTATCGATGAATATCTATTATGCTCGGAGTATTTCATTAAATATTTGAAGTCTTGAAGGTCACTGTATTTATTGTCTCACACTGATTATTTTAACATTGTATAAAATAATATAGAAAATATATTTAAAATAACATCAGACTGTAAGCACAGAGAAAAATGAGGAGGTAGAACATAATGCATAATAAGAAGCTTCCTGTTACACATATTTAGTAGAATACTGATGTCATTTGATCACAATAATTTATACTGTTCCATTTAAATCCTTAACCTAATAATCTCTATTTTACCTTTGGTCTTAACAAAATAGCACTTTTCATGATAGGTTTTGCTAGAATTACCGTTACTATGCTTCATTCTGATAAAATATTGATAAACAGTTTACAGTGTAGATTGCCCTGATAGAAAACAAAACACAGATGAGGATATAGAATCATATTCTTGATAACAAAGAGAAGAGTAGCCAAAAGTATACAATCTGGTGAATATTTAGAACAATAGACATGAATTAGTTCAGAATTTTATGATACAGTCATAGATTTGGTGCACTATTTATGCCATGGTTCAGCTTTTAAAACCAATATTAATGTGATGTTGAAGACTCATTGCCTGAATTTGAAAGCTGAGACTTATGTATTGGAATGGTCTACTTGGAAAATTTTTGAGCAGTAATAGCCATTATCCATGAGCTCATTTTTCCTGTATTTTTTTCAAGGAGACAGTATAACTGCATTATTATACTGTGCCTTTTTTCAGAAACATTCAGGAGAAAAAAAATTAGCAATGGCATCAACTTCATTCTTCCATTGTTTAATTTCTACAACATTCCAAATTTAGGTTCTTATTCTGGGAAACATAATTGAATTATTCTTAAGTACATCAATAAATCAAGATATAATGATTCTCACCTTCTGGTATCACACTCCTCCTATAAACAAGTTTTAGCTCACAAGAGATTCCTTTTCTTAACTGTGGAGGCTGGAGTAGCACTCTTATTAATTAGTTCCTCTCCTCAACAATTCTTATACCACCAGTGGAAACCTACTTTTCGTGAATTCATTTCCTTCTAAGTTTCTCATGTTGGAAATTGGAATTTTTCTACTGTTTGCTGATACTCTTCAGTAATTTTAACATAAGAAAATTTTTCAGCACTAGAAATTAAAAGTCTTGCTCCATTTTGTGCTTTCTGAAAAGTAGTCATCTATAACTGTCTTTTTACTTAAAGCGTGCAGTGTAAATGTGGAGGATTAGATCAACTAACTCGGTTTCTTTTCTCCAAGGCAATTTGAATATAGACAGCCTTTTAAGAAATTCTCTGTGAAGGCTCTTTACTTGATTTCATCTGAATATACTTGTGTTCTTGTTTCCAACTTTTCATATCCTGAATGCTTTTTCAGATGAAAGAATCTATAAACTAAAAGAAACAAAGGAGAATCATTTCTGAGTTAGTTTTTTTCTTGAAGTTCAAATTCATGAATATAATTTTATTGTTTATAAAACAATTTCAGCATTTCAATAGAAATTTCCTTCCTACATGTAGACTTCTTTTTTGTTAAGATAGGCTACTTTTGACAACCTCATGCTTTAGGGGTATTCACTGAAGTAATCCCCCTAGAAATATAGGGTTTTATAATCATTAAACTGCAAAAGTTATAGTTTTCCCTTCTTTAGTTAAGCCTGTTGAATGAATCATCTGTCTTCTCCAATTCCGTATTCCAACACAATCCTAACTGAAAATATATAATCACATTCCATAACCTGAACTGAATTGCAGTAAAATTCTCCCTAGTAAATGAGACTACTTTAGTATTCTTTGCAATTTATTGGCAGTGATTTTAATAATTAAATGATTATTAAAATATCTTCAAATTATACCAACAATTTTATGACTCTAAAGACAAAAAAGCATCTTAGGGGTTGCATAATTTTGATTAATATTGGGGATAATCTGCCCACAGACATTTACAAAATGTCATACCTCATTGTTAATTTTAGCCTTTTCTAATTTAATGAAACATTCACATTCAACACTGTGATGGTGATATAGGGGAAAGAAATGCCCAATCTACTAAAATGTTCAGTATGAGTTTGTGCTCTCTAAAATCGAAGAAAGAATTTTAGGAACAATGGAAGTTAAGAGCAGAATATATTTATTGAGAGAAAGAAAGTTTCTGCCTGAGAGAGAGACAAGAAGGGGTCCTGAGTGGGTTTGTCTTTTCTAGGGACTTTTATAGAGTAAAACCACAAAGTGAGGTGGGTCTAAGGTGTGGAAAACATGGGAACTCCCAAGGTGGGCATGAGGTGGGAGAGCACTATGGCCAATCAATAAGATTAATTGCTCAAGTAAAATTGATTCAGTAGGGGACAAATGGGGAAGCAACTCACATAGCAAAGGGGCTTACTGACTCTTCCTGTAGGGAGTTGGAATGGTGACTCCTGGCTTCCTCAGGGTGATAGAGAACTATTTGGACTATTGACCCTTAGGATGTGGGTGTATTTGTTTTGCCTTTTGTCTTGAGATCTGGCCCACAGCAGGAAGTGTCTGTCTCCTCAGAGGTTACAAGGTATCTGAACTTCTGCACTGGCTCCTTTGAGGACCTAACCCTGTCTGACTGCCTATAATATTTCTATCTAACTCAGTTGCCTTGTAACAATGAAAATAGAAGAAACTTATTCAACAAAATACTGAGCACCTGCTTTATTTTTGACATATTGCTAAATAGATATCCATGTCAAGGACTCAAAAATTAAAAACCTCAAAGGAGGTTAGTTTTAGATTTTCTTAGTTGGTCTCCCTAAATACTTGCTATGAGTCTCTTTACCCTTCACTATAAAGTAAGAGTGTTATAAAAAAAGTTGATTTCTAAGAGTATTTTCAGAGAAAAAGTTGTGTTAGTCTGTAATCCTATGATTTGGCCAAAACCTTGTAACCTTGAGCTGCTTTTCAGTATATTTATTGATTCAATATAAATCAGAAAATGTATTTCTAATCTTTCTTACACAGATAGGAGGCTTATATTGAACTTACTAAGTGTGAAAAGGAAAATGCATTCTTAGATATTTCCAACTATCCTTTATTTATCCTTCCACTAAGATCTTAAGTGTAATCAATTTTAACAATCAGAATAAATTTATTCTTTGTTACACAAAGATATTTAGGAAAATTGTAATCTCCTTTGTGTTTAATAATTTGTGTTTTACTGAAACTAATTGATACATAAAGGCATCAGTTGTAATATTTTGTTTCTTTTCCCTAATGTTTTTCCTAAATTCTCTTTCAAAAACATTTTGTACAAGAAGAACCAGAAGAATATGTGAGATATTAGTAGCAGCACAGTGTTCACTGAATCAAAAGTAATACCTAAGTAAATGCCTTCTGAGAAGATGACAGGAATGGTTCTCTCATTTAGATTGTGCCATTTCAATGAATAGCTAAACTCCTAAGTGTTTATTTGAATAGAATATTGTACAAACATTCAATGCACCCTTTACAAATAACTCTGCTAAAACTTAGAATGCTGCTATTTAGAGTCTATACCAAAAAGCATCAGTGAAACAGATACTGGTAATAATTAGCTGAATGATGACACTTAGATGTGCACTCAAGCATCTGCTTGTATAATAAAAGCTACATGTGGAGATGTTATGGCCTGTTCGGAATTCATATTTCTTATCAAAGGAATTAAACATAAGAGAAAATTAGTATCTGCTGGATGAGACTGCAAAGAGAGGCCTCAGTACAGTACTGTGGTATGTACAAATTTGACATGACTCTCAAATTGTAAATAAAATCAAAGTTGATAACCAATGTCTATAGATACTTCTACTAATTTTCATGTAGGTTCTATGGAGTACATAGACACTGATGTTTATGTTTCATTGACAATTATAAAAAGAATGAACTTTTTTGGAGAATTTCTATTCTTAACCTCAAATAATAGAATCATGTTGATAAAGTAATATTAGTCCTTACTTTTGGAAGAAATTCTTATAAAATATAAATATGTTTTATAAATAGGATAAAAGACACACTGAAAACAAAGAATAATCCATGTTTAATTATTACTGAGTAGGTAGGAACCATAAGTTCTAGTTAAAAATTTGCTTCTGTATTTAAAGGAATTATTTTGGTTTTGGAGATGTATTTTTATGAAACTTACTTTTCATTATTATCAACATCTAAAAATACTGATTTTTAAACATTAATCTTGAGGCAATGATTGGACACCGTGATTATAATGAACACAGATTTATTATGTCACATTATGATGTTGTTTTTAATGGAAAAAGCAATCAGATTTGCAGGTGGTTTGGCTATATTCAATGGGTAGCAAAATGAGATAATGACATATCTTGGCACTTTAAAAATAGAATTGGAGGCCAGGGATTTAGCATAGGAGCTCAAAGTGCTTGCTTGGTAAACACGAGATTGTGAGTTCAATCCCCAGTACAAAAAAAAAAAAAAAAATTAGAATTAGATAGCTGAGTAATGCCAATGCAAACCTGTAGTTCAAAGAAAATTTCAGTATATTTCAAAGTTACTCTACGATGTACAACTTACCTTAATTAGTAGAAATTAGAATCTATTCTATACCTAAACAATGAATGAAGAGTAATAAAAAAATACAGTGTGTGCTTAATTTAAAAACTATTAGAAAACATGTAACAATTAACCCTCATCACAATACACCCCTTATTTTTTTAAGACACATTGCACAGTTCCTGCCACTTTCTGAAGCAGTTCTGGAAACTTGTTGTGCTGTCATGGCTGCCTCTGTATCTTGAACTGATTCAAAGTATCTACTTTTCCTGTTCGTTTGGACTATGGGGAAGAGCCTGGAGTTGCACAGGGCTAAATCCGGTGAACAAGGTAGAGGAGCACACAGAGTCATATTTTAAGAGCCTGCTTTTCTTAGGGTGGCACTCAGCACCAGCACTCTCCATGTCTTTTTATCACACCCTTGGAAAAATGAAAGCAGCTTTCAAGAAGTGCTTTACAAAGGGGCAAGAATGGATAAACCTGGTGGCACACACTTGTAATCCCAGCACTCAGGAGACTGAATCAGGAGGGCTGCCACAAGTTTAAGGCCAGCCTGAACTACACGGTGTAGTGAGACCCTGGCTCAAAAACCAAAAATTTGGGTATGGGACAGGAATGATGAATAAGTGTGTATTTTAACTGAAGCAGAGTACTTTGAGAGGGCTGATGCCAAAGGGCCTTTCACTGCAATAAATTACTTTAAACATTCTCCATGTTTTCGACCATCATTTGTAGATTTGTAAAATCAAAACGTCCAAAAGTCACAGATACAAGACTTTAGAAATTATTCTGTTATTATTAGAAATTATTACATAAATTATTATTTAGACACGTTTAAAAAACACTAAATTTGCATAATGAGGATAAGTAAAATAGGAAGATGTGCAAGGAGGAAAAGGTTTGGATACATTTGAAGGGAAAAAGGAAAGCCAGGAGAGATGGCATTAATGACCATGGAGTATTGGGTAGGGTCTGGGAGGCACTGATAAGAACTTGGAATGTTTTGCTAAGCACAGAGGGAGGAAATGAAAACTGCTAAGCAAAGAAGTAGAGAAGTCTTTTTTATATTTTAAAACTCCTCTGACTACTCTGTGGCTATTGTATTATAATTTGGGAGAGGTAAAGCAAAAAAATGGAGGGTAGCTAACTATTATCCTTTGCTCTTCAAAATTGTTCTCACAATTGAATATTTTGTTATGTATACATGTACAATCTTACCCAACTCCTTTCCCTTTAAATTCTCACCTTACTTTATATGTGTATCAAATTGTGCTCTTTCCTTCATTGGTATGTGTCATTCACTGTGTTTGACGTCTTCTACATTTCTTTTTAACTTGGTGATTTAATAATCACTTTTGAAAGAATATCACATACTGACCTCAAATACCATTGACTTGTACCCACCAGAGTTGAGGAACTTTCTCTAAAATGAGTCATACGGATTAAGGGTTGTAGGTAAAGAAACATCTGCAATGAGCGTGGTTTAGAATGTGTGCCTGTCTTACTCAGTTGTGTGTGTGTGGTAGGGGAGGCAACAGACTGATTTCCTATGTCAAACACCTCACTTCTTTCTCTTTCAGATACATTGGGTGAAGGACTTTACTCCCAACAGAATGTTGAGAGATGTAGATTCTCAAAATAACAATACACAAAATGTGAACAAAATGCAGGCAGAAAAAATTTTTTTAATTTCTTGTGTAATTTCTTAGACCTATCAACAAAGATCCAAAAAGTGACATGGTGTATTGGATAATACTATGTACCCCCAAGTCCTCATATACTTTTGATGGGGCTAAGTCCGGTGCTTGCTTGTGATAGGTTTGTTGTCTAGCACCGGGATTGATGATGTGAGTGCCACACCCGCCCAGGGGTGGAGCTGAGATACAGTGTAAGGGAAGGAGGGTTTTCCTCTTGCTGGCTTTCAGGTTTCCACCTGCTTTCTCACCAGCGGACTTGAGGCTTGCAGCCTCCATGAATGGCGGCCCCGCCACGCCACACTGCCTTGGAGCCAGCTAAGTAAGGACTGAAACTCCAGAGAAACTGTAAGAATAAACCTTTCCTTCCCTAATTTTGGGCGTCAGGTATTTTGTCTTGGCAACGAGTGAAAAGTAACTAAGATACATGGTAAGGAAAGGAATGAATACAAAATTCAGGATGAAGCTCCTCTCTTCCACATGGACCCACTTATAATCTGGGAAACTGGAATTAGTAAACAAATGTTGCACCATTCAATAAGCTAATCTTTGTTAGTAATCTACTATGTGTCAGGATACCTGTTCTGTACCAGGTCCTTTCTGGATACAGATGCCCTAGTAAGAAAAACAGGAACTAGAGAAAGTCTCACAAATGTCACTTTATAATAAATTTCAGTTAATTGATTAAATCTGATTTTATGCTTCGCACTCATAATTAGTGACCACTTTTGAGTC
Organism: Dasyprocta punctata; assembly: GCA_004363535.1. Taxonomy (NCBI): domain Eukaryota; kingdom Metazoa; phylum Chordata; class Mammalia; order Rodentia; family Dasyproctidae; genus Dasyprocta; species Dasyprocta punctata. The sequence continues at coordinate 47,803 of RJWM01013544.1, forward strand.
ACTATCTCTTGGAAAAATGTCATATAAATGCTATATATTTTTATATAAAAACACCTTTTGCTCATTGTACTTAAGATCTCAGTTTCATTTATGTAGTAATGAGACATGTACAAGAATAGAGTAATATCTTGTACACATCACAGAAACAAAGGCATAACATTTCAGTTCCCTGTTTCATAAGTGAAGGATTTGGAAAGAGAAATATCTTTAGAAGAAAATTCAATTTCTGGAAGAAATGACAGTGAGTGGCACAGAATCTCTTTATTTCTCTTGAACCTGTCAGAGTCAGAAAAGAAAACCACTTTGGGCTATGAGCCTGTGATACTTGTCATAAGAGGAAAAGGATTTGATGTTGAACTTTTATTAGCTCTGACAATATGGGAAACTTCAATTCTGAACTGTAATAAGTAGTATATAAAGTAATTTAGATATGCCAATGGCTATGGTCATAGGTATAAATTCATACGGAGTGAGTAAATAAAACTGGGGAAAAAATGCCAGCATGAAAACTTTTGTATCTTGCAGGCTTTTGTGAAATTATCTGAGGTTTTGGGAGGTATGTGGCATGCGTGTGTCGGTGAGTTTGTGCCTGTGTGTATGTGTGTGTATTTTAATACTTTGTGAATATATTCTCACCCATTTTGAAATTAACATTTAAAATATATGTGTGTGCATTACTGTATACATAGATTTTAGAATATAAAGTAAATATAAAAAAAAGTCTTTGTGAATTCATGCTATTTAAATAAATACAATTTTAAGCCAGGATTCATTTTTTGTCTCTATCAGGATTTTGAGTGATTGTTTCTTTTTGGTCCTATTTGAATCAAGTTCATCTCTAAAAAATGTGCAATAGCTCACTAAAATTTACTTTAGTCAATGTTCCTAGCTTTGAATTTGGCATATACCATTTATGAGAAAAAATTCAATTTCAGGGCAATATTGGCTTTTCTCCATATGTAATAGTATGGAGTGCTAGCAAACCATCATTTTGAGCTGCTAAAAATTCTTCAAAGTTTATCCCAAAAGAAAATGTGAGCAAAAGCTTCAAAAGTTTCCTTATTAATTCAGGCAGAATAGAGTCTTCTGACAATACACGAGGAACTTGAATTTTCATTCTGAAGACCTTCTGAAACAAAAGGCAGTGCATGGAAACCAAGTTCTGTCCAAAGGGTCAGAGTGCTCTACTCCCAAAAGGCTGCACCAACAGTGTACCTTCAAGACCAGCTAAGTAAACAATAAATATTGTATGGCAAGCCAAGGAGAAGTGCCCACTGATACTTTGACTCCTGAAGAAACTATCTAAAAATTCTTAATTTAGAATACTATCACTGATTGCTCTTACTTTTGTATTGAGAAAAATAGAAACAAATTTTCTGAGGGAAAACACTTTTATTCAAAACTCAAATATTACTCAAGCAGTAAAGTTCATTTATTATATATAAAAAATTTAAAAAGTCACAAAAATATAAAAAAAAAAAAAACACAATGCAGGAAAGTAAGACAAATGTGAAGGGCTGAAGGTTGACTGAGACTGGAAAAAAGTCCCAGAAATCGAAATTTACAGATCCAAATTCTATGGTAAATAGGTCAGAGCATGTAATGGAAGAAAGATGTTAACAGGAAAATATTCAAACTATAGCAGAAAATATAATAGTATATAACATAAGAATGGGTTAAAGAGTAGATATGAAACAGCTGAAGAGAGATTGAATAAATGAGATAAAAATCTGAAATATTCTGAAAGAAGTGTGGCAAGGCCAAGAGGTAGAATACAAGGGAGGAGGAGAAAGATGAGAACAGCGATGTAGTCAGAAGAATAAATAATAAAAAGAAAGGCTGAGTGCTGGGGATATAGTTCAGTGGCACAAGTGCCTGCTTGGCAAGCACAAGGTCCTGAGTTCAATTCCTGATACAAAAAAGAAAGAAAAAAAGAAAAAGGAAGGCTGCAGAAGAGTAATATTGACAAATGTGACAAAGATACGAATCAATCATTCAGAATGTTTTCCAAGTTGAAAAAATAAAATGACATCTATGTGGGCTATTAAAGTAAAAATGTAGAATACCAAATATCTGAATCATAAGGAACAACAATGACTAAAGAAATTACTGAGTGTCAATATCAATAAAAAAGAGAAAATATCAACTGCAAAAACCAACAATGTATAATTTATAAAGTTAATAGAGAACTGAAATTTAATATACAGAAGAATAGATAATCAAAGCCAAATAATTCCAAGGAAAAGATACTATGCTAATTATTTTAGTCTTATTGAAGTTATTATGCATATAACTACTTCTAAGATGCACTTTTAGTTATGGAATGAGTAGAAAAATTTTAAATTATATAGCAAAATAAAATGGAATATCATAGAGAAGTCCAAAATATATCAAGAAAGAATAAAAAGGTAGGAAACTTGGCAAAGGCAAGACAAATAGAAAGTATAAAATAAAACTACAGGACAGTATCCAGGTATACTTAATAAGTGTACTAGAGATGAACACCGTAATCTAGGTCACAAATTTTCATATTAAATTTAAAAATATTTCAGGTATATGCTCTTTTATGAGATACATTGAAACACAAAAAATAAGGTGAAAGTAGAAGGAGGAAAATCAGGTACTAAGCAAATAACACCTGAAAGAATGATCCTCTAAATATTATTATTTAACAAATAACAATTAGGATAAAAAGCACTATTGAAAATTATAAATTTTACTCTTTACTCCATAATCACAGGACTTTGAATTAACTAGGCATACATATTCCAGTTTTGTACACTATTCTACAAAGAATAACAAGATATTTTCAGTTATTAAATGCAGATTGACTCAACTACAAGGAGAAATCAATAAACAAAATGAAAATGAGAAAATTTACCAAATACTTCTCAGCAATGAGTGATCAAAACAAAATCATTAGAAGAGCTAAAAATCAAAAAATAAATGAAGCTTGATGTAGTGGACATTAAAACACAGTGGAATATATTTATACTTGCAAAGAAATTAAGATGTAATTAAGGACACATGAACATTTTGAAAAATGTCCTGTACTAAGTTACATACACTAAATACAAAATTTTAGATTCATGTCTTCCATAACACATTTGGAAAAATTAATGGAAAACTTTTAAAAATATTTAATGCACTTTTACTATAGGATCAAATAGGCAATTGTACTTAATATTAAAATTATAATAATATAGAATTTATAATAACATCAAAATTTGAAATATAAAACTAGAGCAAAAATGTATAGGCTAGTTTATACCCCAAATACCTATAAAAGTGACATTATTAGCAATACTCTAAAGAGTTGTATAGTCAGAAAGGAGTAAAATGAAAAAATATGAAAAAAATTAATAAATATAAGAGCAGCAATTAATGATACAAAATACTAGCATAATAGACTAACAAAAATTGTTATTTAGACAAGCAACTAATTTTAAAAGTTTTACAAAAGTGATTGTGTGACAGCATTTCAGTGAGGATCATATTATATAAATAATATAAAGTGATCAATACAGTGAAAAAACTATTTGGACACAACTATGGCAAAAAAACAAAGAAAAATTAGGATGGATGCATTTGTGAAAATATAGCCCTAATTTAAATTGCCTCAAAATAATAGAAATAGGAATGGTCCTATAATCAAAACTCAAAATTTTCCCCAAATACTGTTTTCAAATGTCACCACATATTCAAAGAGCAGATACTTCTCCATTTTTTTGATAGAATAGAATGAAGGATAGTTTTCAAGTTATTTTAGAGTTTTGTGATTTGAGGCTTTAAAAACACAAATTTATTATCATTTTTCTGTAGTTATTTCTAATGTCTTAAGTGGGTTTCTTTAGATTAAAATTAAGATGTCAGCAGAGGATTGACCTTTCTAAAAGCACTAAGGGGGTTCTTATTTCCTTATTCTATAATAAAACATCAAGGTGCCAGGGAATAGTTGACTCCCAGCACCAAACACAAAAGCAAAAACAAAAAACAAAACAAACCAAAGCAAAACAAAAAAACATTAAAAGCTAAATAATCAAAAAGGTGCAAAATGATCATTGCTATGATCTCTTAAATGAGAAGAACAATTAATTTTGGATCTACATTGTAATCAAAGTAGAGTGAATTGTTAAATTTTACCAGTATAATCTCATACTAACAAAAATGTGAGTAAAGAAAGCTATCAACTAATTTCAGATACAAAATGAAATGGAGTTATTGACATTTCTGAATTCAGCAATGTGTAAATATGTACTGCTTCATGACCAAGTTCAGAGCCGGGCGTGGTGGCGCACGCCTTTAATCCCAGCACTCGGGAGGTTGAGGTAGGAGGAGCATTGTGAGTTCAAGGCCGGCTTGGGCTACAACGCGAGCACAAGGCCAGCCTGAGCTACATAGTGCGACCCTGCCTCAAAAAACTTTTATACAGTCAAGTACTACTCAGCTATTAAGAAAGATTGCATTGAGACTTTTATAAGTAAATGGTCACGACTTGAGACCATACTCATAAGTGAGATGAATCAAACCCACATGTGTAAATACTGTATTGTCTCCCTAGTGTAAGAAACTGAAAAAGTATATATGATCCAAAATCTATAATAAATACTATGTAAGGGTAAAAAGCAGCTCAAAGAGCAAAAGTAATTGGGAAGGGAAAAGGCAGAAAGAGAAAAGGGAAAAGGAAAAGATATAAATCTGTATATATGTATATGTAAGATAACTAAAATGAACACACTGCTGAATGTATTCGTTATTGAGAAAGAACAATTAATACTCATATGATTAGATCAATTTTACATGTCTATAGCTGTTAATGTAAGTAACCATTTTGAAGATAACAATACGCAGTATTGCAACCATTGTCAAGTTTCTATCATCCTGTTTTGTAAACCTGCAATGTTACTGTTGTGCATTTACTCTAGTCATTTGTTTGTCTTTTGTTTGTTGTCTTTGTTCTATATGTCTTTTTTTTTCTTCTTTGCTTAAATAAAAAAAGAAAAAAAAAAAAAAAACACTAGGGCCAGGAGTTTGGCTCAGTGGCTTAAGCGCCTGTCTGGCAGGTGCGAGGCTGTGTGTTTGATCTCTGGTGCCACAAAAAAAAAAAAAAA
>RJWM01013545.1:0-20507 GCA_004363535.1 Dasyprocta punctata
CTGGGAACCACCTCAGTCCCAAGCAAACTGAGATGCTGGTCACCCTACCTGAAATGTGATGCATCCTGTGGGAAACTCTAGGAATAGCCACTGGGGTCAGTTTTTTCCACAGATACTACATTTATTAGAGTATATGTCATATCGCTGTTCTGTAAAGAGGGTTTTTAAAATTTTTTTCACTTAACAAAATATCTTTAGTGTGTTTATGAGGTGTGATCAAAACTGTGGTGAATGCTGCTGCTGAGTGCCATCCAATAGAAAAGTAGTTTCATAAAAACAGAATGGCATATCCTCACCCACCTTATTCACTAGATCTGGCACTGTATGACCCCTGGCTCTTCCCCAGAGTCAAAATGACCAAGGCAGGTGAACAGTTGAATCAAATGAGGACATCAAGACAGCCATGACAACACCATCAAAAACCCTCATGAAAGAGGACTTCCAGAATGGCTTCAGAAAGTGGCAAGAATGCTGGGATAAGTGTGTTCCAATTAAGTGGGAGTATTTTGAGAGGGATTAATTGCAATGTGTCTTTTACTGTAATAAATTTTTAGAAACTTAAACAGTCACCATATTTTTCAGACTCACCTCATATTATACTGTTATAGGCAACTGAGTTAGTTAGAAATATTATAGGCAGTCAGACAGGGCTAGGCCCTCAAAGGAGCCGGCACAGAGGACCGAATGTCTTGTGACCTTGGAAGAGACACAGATCTCTTGCTGTGGGCCAGATCTCAAGACAGAAGGTAAAACAAATGCAACCAAACCTTAAGTAAAAACGTGAGGAATTAGGTATGGATCATCTTGAGAAGCCAGGAATTACCATCCTAATCCCCTACAGAAAGTCACAGATCCATAAGAATGCTCGCTTACTACGTGACTCGCTTCCCCATTTGTCCTTGATTTGGTCAATTTTACCTAAACAATTAACCTTATTGGTTGACCACAGTTCTGTCCCACCTCAAACCCGTCTACCTTGTGAGTTCCCAGTTTTCCTCATCATGGTTTTACACTATAAAAGTCATTAGAAATGACAGAATCTTTGGCAGCCCACTCGGGACCCCTTCTGTCTCTCTCTTTCTTTCTCTCAATAAATATTTCTGTTCTTAACCTCCGTTGTTCCTAAAATTCATTCTTTGATTTTAGAGAACATGAACTCATACTGGACATATAGTAGGTTGGGAGTTTCGTTCCCCTATATGAATACTACGTGGTATTTCATTTTCTGAGTCTGGGTTATTCATTCGCCTATGTTCATGTTAGATTATTTGTCTTTAGTTTGTTGCTTTCTTGTAGCTCTTTGCATATTAGGGAAACTAACTTTTGGATGTGATAAGTATTGCAAATAATTTCCCCATTATTTCTTTGCACTATGAATTCAGAATTTCCACATCAATTATCAATTGTATGTGGCTGTTAGGTTTGTTTGACATACAAAAGCTACTGTATTCTTAGCCACCTTATTGAGTTCTTTTATTGTGAGCAATAATTTTTCAGCCCTGACATTTTATTGTACTATTGCCAAGTCAGTCTTCCTACCCTACTGCCATGACAATATCATTTCCCTGCTCTATTCTAACACTGACTCTGCAGAATCTAATGAATTAAATCCATCTCCTTCAATTGGCCTTTAAGGCATTCATGCATCTGTTATACAACATAGCCTACATTCCAGAACGTGCAGATTATGCTTTGACTCAGTTAGACATCTCTTCACACCCAGAACTCTTACTACTCTCCTAACCCAAAAATTGGTCCATGTTGTCCCCTCTGTAGTTCCTTCCCCTTATTGTATCAGCTGTTAAAATCTAATTTGTCCTTTAGAAGGCAGATTATATATCAGCATTTCTTCCATGAAGCCTTTCCTGACTTTTTCTGTCAGAAGGGCTTGCCCCCTCCTTTGTACGCACACAGCACTCTGGTTCTCTTTCAGGGACCTAACTACATTCTGTCTTATGCTTGGGTTATTTTTGACCTGTGTCTCATTCCCCTTAATAGATGGTGAGCTCACTCATTCATTCAGCCAGTTTTTAAGGATACTATTTGCTGGGCATTTTTCCATCTAGCTATGAACAAAGATAACTTTAAGCTGTGTGTTTTATTAATTTTAGTTAAGTACAGTGCCTGCTGCATGGTCAGTCATCAGCAAATATTTGCAAATGAGTAGACCAGTGAATGAATGGATAGAAGAATGGCTAGAGGAGTAGTTACAGAATATGTAGAACAAGAGGTGTGAACTACTGGGTTATTGGGGTTTGTTTTGATCACAGTGATGGAGACTGGAGTGTAGTGAAGGCAGGGTAGGTTATGATGACATTCATGGACTTCTTTGTCACACAGGCTTGCCAGTCGTCTGTCACCAAGGGCTATGTGGGGAGTACAGATAGGGGATGTGGAGGGGAGGCACGACTGCCCGGTTTACTTGGATGAGATATTTCTGTTAAAAGAAATGTCATTCTAGGCACAAGCAATGACTGCCCTTTATCACACCACACTGTTATCTATCATCTGTCTATCATCTATGAACTGTCCCTGTTATATGTACTGGTATTTTTTTTCTAGGCCTCCCGAAGCTGCCAGGGGGCTGAGGTAAATTTATTTACATCCTCTGACCTATTGATTCAGATTGTCTTCTGGAAGAATTCTGAATAGGCAACACCAGGCAGAAGGAGACATGGGGAGACATGGAGAAAACTGCCAGAGGGAACCTCTTCCTTTGGCCTCTTCATCCACAGAGGATGGGCGTCTTCCAGCTCCGCTGCAGAAGGCCTGTGTCCAGCGAGCCAGGCAGGAGGGAAAGAGTTAAGGGAGGTCTGCTCTAGGACTGGGTCCTGAGGGCTGCATTCCTTCCTGCCAGAGACCTGCCAGTCGGCAGGGCCAGAGGCTAAATTTAGAGAGTGGCTAAAGTTTCTTGTTAGCAGCTGTCCTGCCCCTCAGAGACGAAGCAGAGGAGAGGAGTGAGTGTCCCGTCCCATTTCTCTGTCACTGGTTGGAGCTTCTGACCCTTTCATCCGGGACCTCAGCCCTGGGGTGGATACATAGGCAGACCTACGGTGAGTGTCTTCTCCCTCCTTTTGTCTCCAAGAGCCCCAGCTCACAAAGAAAGGGGTGACAGCTCTGCCCTGGACAGCTGGACCCCACTGAGATGTCTGGGACCAGCTACAGGAGACTTTGTGTGTCTTCACAGGCTGTGGGACGGCACTTGGGCCAAAGGCCTTGACTCTGTGGCCTCTGCTAGACTCACTGAGGAAGCCAGTGCCCCAGTCCCATTCCCAAGGTGACACTGCAGACACATCCTCTCACCCAGCAAGCTCTGGAACCTGATTCCCTAACTATGTTTCTCCTACCAAACCGACAGAGGCTGACAGGCCATCATGGCGACCAGTGGGGACCCAGAGGAGGAACAGGTGGTTCCAGGCGAGGAAGATGAAGTCGATGTGAGGGCCGTGCAAGCCCGCTACCTCCGGAGCCCTTCCCCCAGCCAGTAAGTGTGCGCTACCCCACTACCCCGCCGAGCTCTCACTTCAAAGGTTCAGTCATTGGGGAGGGCGCTGGGAGGAAGGTGAGGAGCAGCCCCGGGGGCACAGAGCCACCACCAAAGCTCAGGCATGCAGCAACACGACTGAGTGCTTCCAGGTATTCTATTTTCTGGAGGAGGCAAACAGACTAATGGCAAGATGCCATGGCAAATTCTAGGTATTAGGGCCTCTAGGTCCCAGGCAGCTGTGGGCCACGGCAGGGAACAAGGGGACTTGGAAGGGTCATAGGAGGCTTCCTGAAAGTGAGGGTACTGGCCAGGGCCTCAGAGGATGAGGGATTTGGCAGGTCTGCCTTTCAGGCTTGACTCTGACGACTGGAGCTGGATGTGGGGTTGATAAGCCAGGGACCGTATGAAAAGGGATCAGGAGTAGAGAGGCCTGTAGGACAAGGTGCTTGTAAGAAAATAATTTTGCACCCATGATCAAGCTGTTTCATTTAAACTGGGATCTCAACCTGCCTAGGGGAAAGCAGCAGGGTGGCTGGGTGTGAATAAATATCTTCCTGGAGAGCTCTCTTTATATTATGGCAAGCAATTTAAAACTTCCTTTTTCCATTGAAAGCATTGAAGATGTACAATGATGTAAAATGACAAATTGGTGTGATTTTTTAAAAAGAAAAACCATAAGAACAAAGAAACCCATTCTTCCTCATCTGCCAAAACATTAGTGTGTGTGTGCCCGTCCCCTCTCTTCTGCCCTCAGTGAGAGCAGAGACCTGACTTCTAATCAGGGCTTTGTCTCCGAGCTAATGCAAAGAATTCTAAGTATCCACGGTTGTGTTTGACTTTGGTTTCCCTTTGTTCTCCTGGCGACTCACTGCCTCCTTCCCTTGGGGATCAAGGAGCTTCCTAGCTGGAGAAAGATGGGGGCCCGGACACTTTGACCTAGTGGAGCTTACAGAATATTCCCTTAAAACTCAATTTACGTTTCCACTTAGAAAAACTGTTGGGCCAGGGGTATAGCTCAGCAGCACGGCACCTGCCTGGTAAGCTCAAGGTCATGAGTTTGATTCCTGGTACCAAAAGTGAAAAAGAAAAACTGTCATGTTTGAGAAACTTAAACTATATCCCTCCCCTCTTGCACATCCATATTAGGGTAGAGATAGCTCTGGGTGCAGTTGGGGTGACATTTTGTGTATTAGAATAATGCTAGCTGCCACATCAAGCAGACATTGCACTATCGCTGTAATAAGTCCCAAACCTGAGTAGAGGTACAGGAATCAAGGCCCTTTCTGTCTTGGGGAGCCACAACTTTAAAGCATGGCTTCTAATGTCACTGTGTTTATCAGCATCAAGACAACATGGCAGAGAGTACAGAGAATCTTCCAGGAGGTTTTCATGGGCCAGACCTGAAAAATGGCCATTTCCCTCCCACTTACACTCTATTGGCTAGAACTCAGCAAGGCCATGTTTTCTTAGAAGAGAGGATGGGAAATAAGGTCCATGGAAAAGGTCCCAGATGTCCAGGAAAGAGGACATCCATTTCTTGATACAGAGCAGTCTCAGCCACAACACACACCTCCCAGCACTCTATTCACTTTATCTTCTTCCCTCTCTTGTTTTATTTTTTTGGTACTAGGGATCGAACTCACAACCTTGCACCTGCCAGGCAGGTGGTTAGGTCACGGAGCTAAATCCCTGACCCTATTTTTTTGAGACAGCGTCTCACTATGCAGTTTGGGCTGGACTTGAACTCACTTTGTAGCACAGACTGGTCTCTAACTTGCAATGATCCTCCTGCCTTAGCCTCCCAAGTGCTGGAATTAAAGGTGTGTGCCACCATGCCTGGCTTGTTTTACCCTCTCATAGAGCATGCACTGCCTCCCAAAAGAAGCACCCCCAAATCCTATGTGGCAACTGCTGCATCTTAGTGCAAGGGCCAGGTTCTCCACTGGGTACCTCCTCTTCCTTGTGTGCTGGCCATGTACCAGCTCAAAAAGTTCCCTTCTCACCAAAGAGGGAGAGCTACAGCAGACCTGGGATTTGGTCCTGAGATCCTACCTGCCCCACAGGTGGGGAGGTCTCTGTGATTTAGCTGGATGTGGCTCTCTGAAGGAACTTTGTCATCTCTTGTTCTCTTTGGCCTCTGGCTCCTTCCTCTGGGTGACTTCCTTGCCCATTTTCCTTCATAGCCACACCTGAAGTAGAATGGGGGCTCCCGTCTTCCTTAAAGGCTGAATAACTTTTGCAGACTATGCCTTGCTGATGGAAATTTGGGGACTCCGGGGTTGTTTTATTTATTTACTTATTTTTTTTTAGATACTGGCAATTGAACTCATGACCATGTGCTTGCCAGGCAGGTCCTGGATCGCTGAGTTACATCCCAGCTCATCCAGGGTTGTTTTAAAGCTTACACCACCCATAGACTTTGTGTGTGTGTGTGTGTGTGTGTGTGTGTGGTGGCAGCAGGGAAGTGGTGGCAGGGTTTACTAGGGATTGAGCCGTCACACTGGACTACAGTCCCAGCCCCCTGTCTCTTTCATTATTTTTGAGACAGGCTTTCGATAAATTGCCCAGACTGGGCTCAACTTGCGATCCTCATGCCTAAGCCTCCCAGAGCTACCACATGCAGTTCCCAAAGGCTTTTTAAAACTCTTAGTTTCTTTAAAACGATGATTCCTTCAAAACTTGATAGGTTCCTGATCTATGTAGACCAGACTGTCTTCACACTGAAGTTCTTACCTAGATATAGTTTTTCACTCTGATTCATGACTTTCTTTCTTGTCTCAGCTTGATCGCAGTTATCTTTAAAGGTTATCTGAAACTGTAAACTTGGGTGAGAAGTCTGGGATGTTGCAATTTCTTGTGTAATTGTTAGAAATATTTACAACAGAATATGAAGTGCATAGCTAAAAAGAAGAAAAAGTGAGTAAAATACAATCAATCTTTCAACAAGAAAGAAAGAATAGAAAAGGAATACTGAAAAAGCATAACAAATAAAAAAGTAAGATTGTAGGTTTAAGGATAAATATATGAAAACTTACATTAAACTGAAATAGGCTGTTCCAATTAAAAGACAAAGATTGTGAGACTCCATTTTTTTTGTAGGCTTTCTTTTTTTCTTTCTTTCTTTCTTTTTTTTTTTTTCTTTGAGACAGGGTCTCACTATGTAGCCCAGGCTGGCCTTGAACTTATGTGATCTTCCTGCTTCAGCCTCCCAAGTGCAGGGATTACAGGCATGTACTACCACATCTGGGCAGACTCAATTTTTTAGAAGTCTACATATTATTTATGAGAGATATACCTTTAAAATACACAAAGGTCGATGAAGGGAAGAGATTTTATGCTACTGGTCCAGTTACTATTGTTCATAATTTCAAAGTTTAGTGTCATAAAACAACTATTTTATCACATTGGTAATTAAGCCCCTGGGCCAGCACAGTGGGGTTAGCTGGGTTTCTAAGTTATCCGAGACCTGGAGGGATCTCACGGCTGGAGCTGACTGTGGGGCAGAGGCTGACTCAACAGTGGGAGTTGCTGTCCCAGAGGTGTCTTCTGTCGGGCAGCTGGTGCTGTAAGTTGCCTGGGCTCAGCCAGAGCTACTAGCACAGTTTTTCCATCACTCATCTGGTGTGGACCGGTCTGGGCTTTCTCAAAGCATGGTTGCTAAATTCCATGAGTGTCACCCAAAAGAATAAGTCCTGAATGCACTGATTTTTCATGATCTAGCCACAGAAGTCACTCAGTGTCATGCCTTCTGGGCCCAGACATCACAAGGTCACAGGGGGAGGCCTCACAGACCCCAGCATCCCAACAGAGGCGTATCAAGGTCACATTGTGAGGGGGGAAGCGGGGCAGGAGGTACTGTGGCCGTCTTTGAAAAATTCAAGTTTCTGCACTTAGAAACACAAATGAAAACAAGCCAGTGAAGCTGCGTGGATAGCATGCAAAGGAGGTTTTAAGGTTTCCTAGAGCTAAAGAGGGACATTTCACAGGGATCAAAGGTTCAATTCACCAGGAAGATATTTATGTTAAATATCTGTAAATATAAGAACTTCAAAATGTATAATGCAAAAAATCAACAGAACTGAAGAAAAAATTAAAGCCCACAATCTTAATCAAACGTATATTTAACAAAACTATCTCACCATTTTGGTAGAATGAGGAAAAAAAAAGTCATCTGAACACAGCAAGTTTGAACAATACTATGAATAAAACTAACCTGATTGACATTTTTAGAACACGTACCCAGCAACTGTAGGATATACATTCTTATCACAGGCACATGGAATATTTACCAAAATACACATATACTGGGCTAGCAAAACATCAACAGATTTCTTTTGACCATAGAAAAAAATTAAGGTCAAAAGCAATAAGAATAGAAAAAAAAGAAAGAAAGAAAAAAAAAGAATAAGGAAAATAATAGTAAAATAGTAAAATTCCAACCACAATTCAATGCAACTTCATAGTCACAGGAATACTGAAAATTACAAACGCAAGTGGTGCCAGTGGGGATATAAACAATCAGAACTCCCCTTCATTGCCAGTGAGAGCGTGCAACCATTTGGAATACTTTCATCGTCTCTACTAAAGCTAAACCCATGGTTGTCCTCTGACCCAGCAAGATCACTCCTGATACACAGTGGGCAGAAACAAGCACATGTGTGCACTAAAAGATTAAGTGCCAGAATGTTTCAGCAGCTAACAGTCATCAAGGATATGGACATTCCAACAACAGAATGAACTGACCAATTAACACTAGGCTAGAAAAATAAAGTCTGGTGAATATTTTTAAAAACACCGCCCTACGGAATATGCATTTTGTTAACTGTCCATCTCTTTGGTTGAATTGAGCTTTTCACATTATTGGCTGGGGAAACAAATAGAGAGTACACACAGAGGTGGCAGAGGGTGGGGTATCACTGAAAGGGAAGGTCAGAGGCTGTAGTAAAGTTGAGTTAGCCACAGGATGAAAGGATTTGGTAACAGGGGTGTCCTGGTGTCATTCAGTCCTCAGCCCTCGCAGCAGCCAGTCCCCCTCCCTGGGCAGAAATGGCTCAGCCTGAGGAATTCACAGGTGGAATAGGCCCAGTGTCCTTAAGGCCGGGGTCCCCTATGCAGAGCAAATTTTTTTCCTCTGGGTTTTCAGTGATACTGCAGCCTCCAGTGGGTTCTGATGTCCCTCTTGGCTTGTGTGTATTCCTTAACAATTGCTGTCTACAAGCAGATCCCAAGTCAGCCAGTCTTTTCAGAAATCCTCAAGGAAGGTATGCAGGTTGTGATGCTTCATTGGCTACCACTTCCCACAATGTCATCATGAAATCTGAGGTATAGGGACTGCACAGGGATTTGAACTATCACCCAATCAATCCTACTTAGTTACATAGAACTGGGTTTAAAGCAGCTCAGACAAGTGAATCCACAATGTTTCAGACTGGGTGAAAGTATTTGCAAATCTTGTATTTGACAAGGACCTTATGTCTGGCGTATACTTTTTAAAACTCTCGGTATTGAATAATTAAGAAATAACTCAGTTTAATAAGGGACAAAAGATTTGCACATACACTTCACTAAGAAATTTGTGGGTAGCACACAATAATATTTTTTTAAATGCTCAAAATTCTTAGGCATTAGAGAAGTGCAAATTAAAACAAAAGTGAGTTACTATTACATGTCTGTTGGAATTAATAAAATTAAACAGACTGACCCAATGTTGGTGAGAATGTAAAATACCTAGAATAATCTCATAGTGCTGGTGAGAAGTTAAAATGGTGCAACTATTTTACAAACTGTCAATTTTTTATAAAGTTAAACACATACCTACCTAAAAATGTACCTATGTCTATATGATTCAGACTCTCTGGGTATTTTTCAAAGAGAAATGAAAGCCCATTGTTTATCTAAAGCCTTGTACATGAATGTTCATAGCAGTTTTATTTTGACAGCCCAGAAAATAGAAACAATCCAAATGTCCATCAATAAGTGGATGAATAAATATATTGTGATAATATTTATGCACAGGAATACCATCCAGCAGGAAAAAGAAGGAAGTATTGATTCACCAACAACATGGGTAAATCTCAGAATCTTTGTACTGAGTGACCACAGTCAGACAAAAAGAATGCAGACTATATTATTCCCTTCACACAAAATCTAGAAGATGTGAGCTCAGGCTCTTCTGTACAGTGCAGTGACAGCGGGGTGGGTGGGGACAGGGCAGGGAGGGCAAGATGGAGGGCTTCCAAGTGGGCATGAGGAGACGCGGGGGCATCATGGCTAAGTCACAGCCTTGGTTGTGGTGATGTTTTTACAGATGTCAAATCTCACCCACTGTACAGTTAAAATATGTGCATTTTGTATCCATCATACCTCAAACAAAGCTGTTTTTTCAAAAAGCCATGGGAAAAAAAAGTCAGGAAAACCCTCCCGTGTGAGGTAGTATGATGCTGTGAAAAGAATTTAAGTGGTGTAGCTGAGACCCAAACACAGGTGCGCTCTGCTCTGTGGCTCATTAGCTGGAAGAGCTTGCAGATTATTTAACCACAGCATCACGGTACTAGGTTTACCCAGTGGCAGAGATTGAACAAGATGCTGCATATAAAGCAATATTAGATATTTGATAAATGTGGCTCTCTTCCCGTTTCCTTCCGTAGAAAAATATCCGACAGCCAGTTTTTTTCAGTAACTCATGATATCAAGACACTCTACTTCGCCAGCATCCCTCTCTCACTAGTGAGGCCGCTGTGTTTCTCCAGTTTTGCTGTCAGTAAGTGCTGGTTCTCAGTGGCAAAGTGTTGCTTCCAGCTCTTGGTCCCCTCCTCTACATGTTTCCTTGTACATGGGAAGGGCCTGAAATTCTATCCCTGTTGTTTTATCTCTTTAGCTAAAGGTTTGCATCTTTCTAAAATGAAATTACGTACTAAATCAGCAAATAACCTTAGCATCTGGACTTATTTCCCAGGGTCATTGTAACTTAGAAACCTAAGTTTATTTTCTGATAAACTTTTCGGAAGCCAGAAGTCCACCCTCAAGGCAGCAACAAAGTGACACTCCCTCTGAAAGCCACAGCTCTTCTTCCTCAGCTCTTCTGGCTTCTGTGGCTGCTGGCATTTCTTGCCTGTGGCAGCATTTGTCCCAACTTTATCCATTCCTTCCTCTGTGTTCTCCCCATTTTTTTTATATATGGATACTTGTCATCTGCCTTGGAGGCCATCCTAATCCAGGGTGATCTCATCTCAGGATATTTAACTTAATTACATCAATAATGATACTTCTATTTTTAAAAAGTTACATACACGAGCCCTGGGAGAGCCACCTTTCTGGAGGCCACCAACCAACCCATGACAGCCCTCAGTGCAGGTGCTGGTAGATATAACCACAGTCTTTCCTTGGGAATGAATACAGAGCCTCATGGAACTTCACCCAGTGCTCCAAACACCACTACAGGAAGTCTTAATACTTCATACTTCATCTATAAAATCCCATTCTAGGGTGAATTAGGAGCCTGGGAAAGTGTGCAAACTGTGGACAAGAAGGCTGAATCTTCATTTCTATACTAACTTCATGCCCTAAATTCAAGCCTTGGCTTGATGAGTCATTCTCTCTGTCAGAAAACTCTGCAGGAAAACAACTCAAGAGTCATTTGTCTACCAGTCTGCTAAGACTTCCTAGACCAGTGATGGTGAACATTTTAGAGCTTTCAGTGATAACAAACATCCCAGTGTGGCACACATGCCATAGGCTCACCACTATTGCCCTAAAGTATTCTTGAGTTAACCCTGAAATACAAAACCTGGCTGAGTGAAGTGGTATATGCCTGTAATTCCATCATTCTGGGAGGCTGAGGCAGGAGGAGGATTGCAAATTCAAGCCCAGTCTGAGCAATTTAGTGATTTAGCAAGACCCTGTCTCAAAATGACACAATTTTTTTCTTTAAAGGCAGGTGAGCTGGCTCAAAGGCCTTGATTCAATCTCCAATACTGCAAAAGAAAAGAAAAATATGAAACCCTTCTGTTCAGTGGGGCACTTTGGCAAGAGTTTCTCCCTTCCCCATAATCAAATAAATGAAGCCCAATCGATGGAGTGCTCCTTGCAAAGCCACCTCTGTCTGCCCCTTCCTTCTTAGCATTTCAAGACATCGCCTTTCCAAAGCAGGAGCAAAGTCTTCTTTCTTTTCTGGATCCTGAGGTGAATTGTACCTTTCTGTTTCTTTCTTATATCGTTCAAAGTCAAAGTCCATTTCTTGCTTTGGCTTTTCAGATCTGAAATTTTCAGGTCTTTGCAGTGTTTCAGGACTCCTTGGGCATCTGGTCAGGCCTTTTGCCTCCACCTCTGCGGGGCTCCTGGGTGCAGGCTGCCGCCACTCCTGTCCTCTGAAGCCCCCCATCTGGGAGCCTGGTGGTGGAAGCTGGAGTAGGAGATGGGCCCGAAGTGTCCTTTTTATGTTCTGACTGTGCTTCCTCCAGGAACTCTGCCCTGTCTGCCTTTTCTATTCCTTTTTCCTTGAAGATTCTTTCTACCTCTTTCTTTTGCTAATCCCACTAGAAGCAGCTTACTAAAAATCATTTTTCCCCCCTCCAGACATCTCTCCTTACTCGGTGCCTGAACTTCACCTGTGTGTGGTCACTTACTCTAAAGTGAAGAATTAGAAGTTAGAAGGAGTTAAGAAACCTGTTTTCTTCCCCCACAAAACCCAAATCAAAAAAAGATGCACCTTTCCTTTCATTGCCACTCCTCGACAGGCAGTGATCAGGCAGATTCCACTCCATTCCTTGTTCAGATCTGGTCAGTGTGGCAAGGGACTTAAAGCAGTAGCAGCTTTCAAAGTTTGGTGACTACAATCTGTAGTAGGACAGACTATTTACATCTCAACTTGAGTGTATATACAGGGATGTATAAATTATAAAAATTTCCCCAAATACACATATCCTTGCAATGCATGGCGTCAGTCTGCATTCCTCCCTCCCTTTCTTTCTTCTTTCCTTCTTTTGTTTCTTTTTTCCACCCTCCATTCCCCTTTCATCTCTCCTTCTACCCTTCTCTTCCTCCTTTCTTTCCTTCCTTCCTTTCTTTCCCAGACACTGGTCACTACCCATTGAATTGATTCCATAATACATTAATGAGTCACAGTCTGCAATTTCGCAAAGCCCAGGTTCACAGGAAGCTGTGCTGTCTCCTGGTCTTTGTTAGGAAGTTCATCAAATTCCCCTTTATTGTTTCTTGTTCAGTTCACCCTCAAGGCTTTTTAGCTGCTGCTTCCTGATCCTGTGATGAGGTATATATCGATCCTAGATCCCCGTTTTCCCTGCCTGTCTTTAGTCAACAGCCAGCTCTTGCTGCTTTCTAATCAGGGTGTGTGTGTCATCTCACTCCATCTCAGGGACATTGCCTGGGGCACAGACATGGTCATAAATCAAAACCTCCAGGGGCTGCCATCTTACTGACCTTGCAAATATCAACAGGGCCAGTTGTTCAAGTTTTTCCTGCCTCCCTCTTTTCTCTGTAATCTTGCTTCTCATAGAAAACCAGAGTCCTCTTAGATCTACTCCTTTTATATGACTTAATAAGCCATGCCTACACCAAAACAGTTTTATGACTATTAGGTTTATATCTCCTTTTAATGACTCATAAAAATATTTGCAATTTACATCCCACATTCCACACTGGGTAATACAGAACATCCAAGGACAGAAACACTGTAGGGCTGAGTAGAAATCTCCTCTCTACTGTCCTCATTTCTCAGTGAAAAAGCTGCCAACTTCTCCAAGTACTCTGGGTCTTCACCTGGGCTCCCTCACACTTGCTGACTCCTTAACCTCTGAGCTTGATCTTTACACTCACGAGAACGGAGGATGTTTCTCTGTCATTTCTGTTGCCAGGTTCTAATTTCAAATTCTCCCCTATCAAACTCATAGCCTCAGAGTTCAGATACGTTTAGGACAGATTCTCTGTCCCTAGTGTTTGTCACAAGCCCTCACAATTTGAGTCAGTGTTGTTCAGGGAAAATGGAATGATCAGAGCTTCCTGGGAGTTGTTCCCAAGTCAGAATCCTGGTATCACTCCTGTTTCTGAGCTCCTCTTGGGACCTTTCTGCTCACTTGACAGGGAGTGACTTCCTGTGTGTTTCAGGCCAGTGACCATTGCTTGGAATACTGAGTACAAATGTGAGAAAGCCTATTTGGAATCTGCGTCCTGCAGGCCCACAGAGGAACAAAGAAAGCTGGCCACATGGGAGAAATAAGGGGCTACTGAGAAAAGAAGCCCTTCTAATCTCCATGGCAATGCAAAAATTCTCAGCGTGGATTTGTTTTGTTTCATCCCAAGTCTTGATTTACATAACATGGATCCTTAGCAAATAAAATTTTACTAATGGTAGTAAAAATAGTATTATTAAGAAATAAAATAATAAAACTCCCTTATTAAATATTGTTGACATGGAAATAGGACTCACATTAATATGAAATATGAGATGTAGATTCTCATTTTATGAAATATGGATATTTGAAAACTAAGACAGCTCTGAATGTCCATAAAATCTGCTACACAGGCAGGCTATGCTTGTCCAACAGGGCCTTTATTTGTTATCACCTCTCATCCACAATACATTTGGGTCAGTTGATGATCGTATTAGGTTCTAAATCACTATCAGGAGGAAGAATGCCTCATCATTTGCTCAAAACCCACTTTTTGGCCCTGGGAGTAACACTCCTCCTTTATCTATTGGTGTTTAACAAATTACCCCAAACATCATGAGTAAAAGCAGTAATTGTGCTTTGCTCCCTTCTTTGTGGATCAGGCATTTTGACAGGATTTAGCTGGACAGCTTAAGTCTTTTCACATGGCAACAACTAAAATGATCAAAAAGGCTGGAAGATCCATCGCTCACTCACATGACTGGGAGCTCAGAAGAGACCGCTGACCTTTCCAGATTGATGATCTGGGAGTAGTCAGACTTATGTGACAGCTTGGGACCTCCAGAGAGAGTGTCAGTAGCCAGAAAACTGAAATTTCTCTCAAGAGAGTCTGGCAAGACAGCTGACTAGATGCAAACCTAATAGTCATAAAACTGCTTTGCTGCTGACAGTTTAGTAAGTTTAATAAAAAGGAATATGTGGGTAGGATCTAAGAGTTCCTTGGTTTTCTGCAGAGAAACAGAATTGCAGAGAAAGCATTGGATGTACTATCCTCAAAAAAAAAAAAAAAAAAAAAGAAAGAAAGAAAGAAAGAAATTAAAAAATACAGAAAAAAGACAAAGGAAAATCAAAGACACAGCTTCTGTTTGGCTAAAACATTCAGGAGAAAGTGCTGGTAAGCAATGTGGGCAGCACAGAGAAACTCAAACATGGAGATCCAGATAGCTTGATAAACAAGGGAACAGAGTACCTTCCAATAACCACCCCATGGCCCAGTCTGAACCAGTGTGAACTAAGGAAAGTCCTCTTATGATGGGAAAGATAAATGAGAGGTTCCCAGCAGCTCACATTGGCACCATGGATACCTAAATTTTAAAGTGCTTGTGGATCTTGTAGTCTTATGGGTCCAAAGTCCATCAGAGAGCTGTCAAAGGGCACATACCTCCGTACTGCTCCAGAAGGAGAACTCAGCTCATGTACTAGCTTCTTCAGCAGGCTGCTGCTGCTGCTACATGCTGCTGTTGTGAAACCAAACCCAACTGTGCCTGACCCTGCTGCTGTGTGGATGAAACCTCCAGAGACTGACAGGTGCATTCTGCACTACACAGGTATCCTGCTCCCACTGCCAGGTGAGCTGTGCCACACCTGCCCAGGGCCCACTGGAGTAGCCCCACCTCTGCACAATCTGTGGAGACAACCTAGCACCCTGCCATCATGACCCATCCTGAGTCTACTTGAGTGGCCACCTAGTGAATACCTCATCCCCCTACCTTCCACTGCTGTGTGTCACACCTTCCTGAGCCTCTAGAGTATTTCTAGTCTTATGTGGCCTGCAGAAATAGATTGACTCTATATCCCTGCTGCTACATGTACCATACCCAATGCTATCAGTTGAAGAAGCTATGTGGAGTCCACAATATGGTACCCAACTGGTGCCATATTGATACTTGACTAAGTCCTTTAGAAGACAGTATTTTACTATGAAAACCACTCTATAAAATTGGTAGAGATGTGCAAACATCAACATGGGAACACAAAAAGTATGAAAATCAAGGCAACATAACATTTCTGAAGGAACACAGTCATTCTCTAGTTACAAATTCCTCCCAAAAGAAATTATAAAATACCTTAAGAAAAGAGTTCAAAGAATGATTTTAAGGAAACTCAATGAGATATAAGAAGATGCAGTCAATTTAATGAACATAGGAAAGCAATTCATGACAGAAGTGGAAAATTCAATAAAGAGGTGAACATCATGGAAAAGAACTAAGCAAAATCATGAGCTGAAGAACTCAGTGAGTCAAAAAAAATGATACATTTGAGATCCTTGGCAATGAACTACATCAAAGAGAAGAAAAAAATTATGAACTTGAAGACGTTTTGTGAAATAATTCAGTTGGACCAACCAACTGACCAACCAAAAAAGTGACTGAAGTAAACCTTATGGGACACTTTAAAAGAAACAAATATTTGAGATGTGAGTGTTCTGAAAGAGAATGGAAAAGGCATAGAAAACTTATTTGTGAAATAGTAGTCAAAAACTTACCAGATTTTGGGAAAGATATGGAGATCCAAGTCCAGGAGGCTCAAAGGACCTTGGATAGATTTGATGAGAAAAGATTTTCTCTGAGGTATATAGTAGCCAAACTGTCAAAAGTCCAACACAAAGAGAATTCTAAAAGTAGAAAGAAAAAATGACAAGTCACATTTCAGGGGACTCTCCTTAGACTTTATAGGCCTTAAGAAGATGAAATGACATGTTCAGAGATCTGATGGAAAAACCTGACAACCAAGGGTACACCCAGGAATACTACAGTTCTAAAATAAAAGAGAAATAGTGACTTTCCAAGACAAAAAAATAAAAATAGAGAATTCATCACCACCAGATTGGCCTTAAAAAGAGATCCCTTTAAGGAAATTCTACATCTAGAAGTTAAAGAATGAAAACTACCATCATGAAGACACATGAAAGTATAAAATCCAGTAGAAGAGCAGTAAATGAAAGGGAAAAAGAATAAAACCTTATCAAGAAAGAAAGAAACCATCAAACTGCAGAAATAGTGAGAGAGCAAGAACAGAACAAAGTGTATATAAAACACTGAAGAAAATTAACAAAATCACAAAGTAAATCTTTATATACTAATAATAACCTTGAATGCAAATGGAGTGAATTCTCCAATGAAAAGATAATAGTGGCTATATGAATGTAAAATTTTAAAAGACAATAATACACTGCCTACAAAAACTCTCTTCAGGCCAACAGGGACACTTCCCACTGGTAACTAGTTCAGGTTCAGGAGGCAGAGGCCAGCCCCATCCCCACACGCATACCAGCCAACATCTTGGCTGCTTCCCACTGTGTGTGGCCAGCGGGTGCTGGGAAAAACAGCAGCCAGCCCCACATCAGCATACCCAATGGCCACCATCGGGTACCCATAGCCAGCACTGGCCAGGAGAACCAAACAGTCACGCTTCAGAGAAATTGTAGCCAATGCTGGAAGTGTCTGGGATCCCACTACCCACTTGTCTGGAAGAACCCAGGAAAATGTCAAGACAAAGAAACAAAAGGCAGTCTTTGGCCTCCAACCTATGCAAAGCAAGTCCAGGATATGTAAACACAGAAGAGACTGGGAGTCACACACCTGAAGTCATGGCAACTGAAGTAAAGAAACAACTTCATAAGGCTATAAAAGAAATTAGAACAGAAATACTATCTCAGGTAAAAAAAAAAAAAAAGAAATGAAGAACATAGTAAAAGAATTGCTAAGCATCTCTAAAGAAGACATAGATTAAAAAAAATAGAGGAGCATAGGAAAGTGAGGGAAACCTTGAATGAACAATGTAAGAAAGATTTAGAATGCATGAAACAGATTCACAGAGATACCCAGGAAATGAAAAACTGCATTGAAAGCTGGCAAAACCACTTGAAAAAAACTGAAGATAGACTTTCAGACCTTGAAGACAGGTTTGCAGCTAGCGATCATGAAAGGAAAGATCTCTTAAAAATAATGAGGAACCAGGAAATAACAATTCAATAGCTGCAAAACAATTCAAAGAAAAATAATTTAAGAATAACAGGTGTCAGTGAAAAAGCAGGGTCAACACAAAGGACATGAAAGGTCTATTTACAGAAGTAATAGCAGAAAACTTCCCAAGCATGGGAAAAGGATGTGACGCACAGATAAGTGAGGCACAGAGAACTCCAGCTAGCCATAACCAAAATAAATCTACACCAGACATATAATAATCAAAAGCCCAGAAATTCAGCAAAAAAACCCAGAATATTAAAAGCTGTTAGAAAAAAACCCAGATTACTTATAAAGGAAAACCCATCAGGATCACAACAGACTTCGCAACACAAACCATCAAGTCAAGAAGAGTTTGGAGTGAAGTATTTCAAATCCTGAAAGAAAACAACCTCCAACCCAGACTGATGTACCCTGCAAAACTATCTTTCAAAATTAATGGAGAAACAAGATACTTCCATGACAAAGAACAACTGAAGGAATTCATGACCCCCAAACCAACCCTACAAGGAATACTGAAGGACATTCTAGAGAGAGATAAAAATGACCATGGTTCCAGGAACAGTGCCAGAGGGGGATCACCACGTGGAGCAGACAATTAAATGGAGGGGAAAAGTAGGCAGCCAACAGCAGAAAGATAGCATGGCAGAGATGAGGCAGTGCATGTCGGCCATAATCATTAATGTAGGTGGCCTCAATACACCAATAAAAAGAAACACAAACAGTGGATCAGGAGACAGCATCCATCAATATGCTTTATACAAGAAACACATTTAACTCGAAAGAAAATTGATAGATTGAAAGTCAAAGGAGAAAAAACAGTGCTGCATGTGACAGGGAATCAGAAAAAAGCTTGCCCATCAACTGGAGAATGGATAAGAAAGATATGGCATTTTTATACATTGGAAAGCTACTTAGCTATAAAGAAAGATAACCTTGAGACTCTTGTAGGTAAATGGATACAACTTGAGATCATGCTCATGGGTAAAATGGTTCAGAGTCACATGGGTGAACATTGTGTTGTCTCCATAGTATAAAAAACTAGAGGAGTTAGTGGGGTTCAAATTGCACAATAGATATTATGGAAATGAAAAGGGAGGAAATGTCTAAAAAGGGAAGGCAGTGTCCATTGTTAATCTATTATCATGCTTTGAAACTCTGTATTGCTTTCATTGCTCTGTTTAGTTTGGTTGCATTCTGTTTTGTTTTGTTTGATTTTATTATATTTGATGGCATGGGCAACTATTTCTTTTTTTTTTTTTTTTTTTTTTTTTTTTTTTTTTTTTTTTTTTTTTGTGGCACCGGTGATTGAACTCACAACCTCACGCCTGCCAGGGCAGATGCTTAAGGCACTGAGCCAAACTCCCAGCCCTGATTTTTTGAGGCAAGGTCACACTATGTAGCTCAGGCCAGCCTTGTGCTTGCGTTGTAGCCCAAGCCGGCCTCGAACTCACAACGCTCCGCCTACCTCAGCCTCCCGAGTGCTGGGGTTACAGGCGTGCGCCACCACGCCCGGCTGGCAACTATTTCAAATATAACAAAATATATTATGATAGCCATTATTGATTTCCTATTATCCTGTTCCAAAGCCCTGTATTGCTTTTATTGCTTTGTTTTGATTGACTTTATTCTATTTTGTTTTGGTTGATTTTATAATGTCTGATGATATAAACAACTACTTTGAAGATACCAAGAGGCATTATGGTAGCCATTGTTGTTTTCCTATTGTCTTGTTTTGAAGTCCTGTATTGCTTTCATTGTTTTATTTTGATTGGTCTTATTCTGTTCTGTTTTGTTGGATTTTATTATGTCTGATGGTATGGGCAGTTATTTTGAAGATAACAGGAGGTATTATGGTAGCCATTCTTGATTTCCTTTTATTTAGTTTTGAAGTCCTATATCATGTTTGTTGTTTTTTTTAAATTGACTCTATTCTGTTTTATTTCACTTGGTTTTATTATCTTTTAAAAAACTCACTTCAATAGTAAGAACACACAGAATGAAAGTGATGGAATGGAAAAAGATACTCCATGGAAAAGGAAACCAAAAGCAAACTGGAGTAGCTATACTTTATCAGGTAAAGTAGACTTTAAGTCTGTAAAAACAAACAGAGAAGGGATCAATTCAAAAAGAGGGCATAAGAAGTGTAAATATATATGCACCTACTACCAGAGCACTCAGTTTTATAAAGCAAACATCATTAGATCTAAAAGTAGAGAGAGGATGCAATACAGTAGTAGTGGGGACTTCTACACTCCACTTTCATCAATAGGCAGATCATCCTGAAAGAAAAATCAACAACAACAAGAACACACGTTGGAGTTGAGTTACATTGTAGACCAAAGGGATCTGGTGAACATTTACAGAACATCTCTTCCGGCAGCTACAGCATATACATTACTCTCATCAGCAATGAAACATTTCTTTAGGGCAGACAATGTTAGGCCACAAAAAAAGCCTAACAAATTTTAAAAATCTGAAATCATATTGTCTCCCTTCTGACCACAATAAAATAAAACTAGAAGTCAAGAGAGTCTTCAGAAATTTTTCAAATACATGGATATTAAACAATATATTATTGAATAAACAACAGATCAGCAAAGAAATCAAAAGAGAAAATAAAAATTGTCACGAAACAAATGAAAATTACCACACAATATATTGAAACCTATAGGATACAGAAAAAGAGTATTGACGGAAGTTTATAGCAGTAAGTACCCATACCAAGAAGAATAAAGAAAGAAAGAAAGAAGAGAGAGAGAGAGAGAGAGAGAGAGAGAGAGAAACAGCAAGCTCTTAAATTTAAAAACAAACTAATGACACAAGTCAAGGAATTAGAAAAGAACAAAGCAAACTCAAAATTAGTAA
>RJWM01013545.1:20607-53100 GCA_004363535.1 Dasyprocta punctata
AAAAAAAAAAAAAAAAACCCAGAAACAATCAAACTAAATAAAACCAGAGATGAAAAAGGAAACAGTACAACTGATAACCCAGAAATACAAAGAATAGTTAAAGATTATTATGAAAACTATATGCCAATAAATTGGAAAACTTAGAAGAAATGGATAATTTCTGGACCAATATAACCTACCAAGACTGAACAGGTTGGTAATGAGTAACAGGATTGAATTGGTAATAGAAAGACTCCCAAAAAAAGAAAAGCTTAAAACCAGATAGCTTCACTCTTAATTCTACCAAACTTTTGAAGAACAAATATCAATTCTCTTTAAAATATTTTTTAAAATTAAGAAGGAAGGGACCCTTACAAACTCATCCTGCCAGACAAGTATTACCCTATACCAAGCCCAAACAAACACAAAACAGCAACATAAAGAAAAGTACAAATCAATATTCTTGATGAATACAGATGTAAAAGTTTTCAACAAAACACTAGAGAACTAAATCCAATAGCTCATCAAAGAGATTATTTACCATAAACAAGAGTGATTTACACCAGGGATTCAGGATGATTTGACACATACACAAATCAATAAATTATATTATTTATTATTACATTATACCAACAGAATGAAGTTAAAAATCATGCGATACCCTCAGTAGATGCAGAAAAAGCATTCAGTATAATTCAACAAATTTTCATGATGAAAACTCTGAATAAATTACATACAAAAGAGTGAATCTCAACGCACCAAAGACTGTGTAAGACAGACTCAACACCATCATCATAATAAACAGGAAAAGTTGTGAGCATTTTCTCTGAGATCTAAAACAAAACGTGCACTGTCAACACTCACACAACGTAGTCTTATCAAGAGGAATTAGGTAAGAGAAATAAATAAAAGCCAAACAAATAGGAAAGAAAGGTAGTGTTGTAGTTTGTGTTTAGATGTTCCCCCAATGCCTCATGCAGTCATAGGTGGGGCTTTTTCAGAGGAGGATGAACTGGAGTGTATGACTGACTCATGGTGCAAGCTAAGATAAAGGATGCTAGTAGTACGTGTGGGTGATTACTAAATCATTCCACTGATTGGTCTGGCACCACCCTAATCCTGGTAGCCTGAACATAGCATAAGGGACAGAAAGAGGCTTTGTCTTGTCCCTTGCTTTCTTGCTTGCTTTGCTACCCTTTGGCCACCATGAACTGCTTGTCCTCTGCAATCCCTGTCTGCCATACCACCCTGCCATGGAGCCATCTGATTACAACTGAAACCTCTACAAACTGTGAGCTAAATAAACCTTTCATCCTTTAACTTTGGGTGTTGGGCATTTTGTCTCAGCAACAGAAAAACTAAGACAGGGAGGAAGTAAAAATGTCCTTGTTTTGTGAATTATATGATTCCATATATAGAAAAATCTAACGTCTCCACCAAAAGACATAGAGCTAGTAAAAGAATTCATTAAGATTGTAGAATACTAAATCAACATATAAACATAAGCAGGATTTTTATATGCAAACACAAAAAATGAACTTGTTGAAATGGAAATCAAGAAAGAGATCCTGTTCATAATAGCTTCAGACTGAACCAAAACAAACAAATAAACAAACAAAAACATAGGAATAAATTTAACCAATTTAGCCACTACAATGACATTTACAAAATATTGACAAAAGAAACTGAAGAGGGTACACAAAAATAGATATACCTCCCATGTTCTTGCATTGGAAGAATTAATACTACTAAAATGTTCATATTACCCTAAGCAATTTATACATTCATGGCAGTTTCCACTAAAATATCAATAGCATTCTTCACAGAAATTGAGGCAAACAACTTCTTAAAATTCATACGGAAACATAAAAAACACTAAAGAACCAAAAGAATCTTGAACAAAAGAATAAGGCTAGAAGCATCACCATAGCTGATCTCAAGACATACTACAGGACTGTAGTAACCAAGACAGCATGGTACTGGCACAGAATCAAATAAGAGACCAATGGAAAAGAATAGAGATCCTAGAAATAATTTCACATAAATAAACCTACAGCAAACTAAATCTCAACAAAGATACAAAAAGATACATTGGAGAAATTATAGTCTCATTTATTAATGATCCTGGTAAAACAATATATATAGGCAGAAGAGTTAAACTTGATTACTGTCTTTCATCATATAAAAAATCAACTTGAAATGGATAAAGACCAAAACATAAATTGTGGAACTACTAAAAGAAAATATAGATGAAACACTTTAAGACATCAGTATATGCAGTGATTTTTTTATGAGAGCCCAAAAACATGAGAAACAAAACCAAAAATAGACAAAAGAGATTAGATCAAACAAAAAGCTTCTACACATCAAAGGAAACAACATAGTGAAGAGAAAACCTACAGAATGGGAGAAAATATTGGCAAATGACTCGTCTAACAAGAGGCTAATAATCAGAATCTATGAGGAACTTGAAATCCTTAACAACAAAAATCAAATGATCTAAATAAAAGGAAGCAAATGATCTGTATTGACATTTCTCAAAAGAAGAAATACAAATGGCCAACAGGCATATGAAAAAATGCTCAGCATAATTAGTGATCAGAAAAATGTAAAAGCTACAACATTATATCTTCTTACTCCAGTCAGAATGGCTATTATCAAAAAAGCAAAAAAAAAAAAAAAAAAAGCAAGTAGTGGTGAGGATGCAGAGAAAAAGGAACTCTTTATATACTGCTGATGGGAATGTAAATTATTACAGCCATTATGAAAAACAGTATGGAGGCTCTTAAAAAAATGAAAACTAGTTCTATCACATTATTTAGCTATTCCATTTCTGGGTATATATCCAAAAGAAATGAAGTCAGAATATCAGAGAGATATTGCCCATGTTTGTTGGAGAACTAGTCACAATAGCCAAACTGTGAAATCAACTGAGGCATCTACCAATGGGTCAACAGAGAAAGAAAATGTGGCATACAAACACAATGGGACGTTATTCAGCCAGAGAGAGAGAGACAGACAGACAGACAGACAGACAGAGAGACAGAGAGATTCTGTTATTTGTGGCAAAATGGAAGGAACTAGAGTATTTAAGTTAAATAAAATAAGCCTGGTAATCTGTGCCTACTCCTTACTCCTTTCAGGAATCCTAATTTTAATTACCTTCAGCAAGCAATGAGATGTCTAAAGATCTTCATAGTTCTAACACCCTAGGATAATATCCCACAAGCCTCACCCTTATTCATCCACCTTAACTCCCCTCATTGTGTTTATTTGAAAGTGCATCCTGTGATCCAAAGGAGTGCTCTGTGCTAGAATGGGAAAGATCAACCCAGGTGCTATTGGAAAACTCTCAGGAGCCAAGCAAAGATTGTTAACTGCAGGGAGCAGGTCTGGCCACATCCTGAGTAGAATCACAGGCTACTTCAGGTAGAGTCACTGGCAAGGGTGTTCCTTTCTCCATGGTCTTGCTCCCACTCAGTACACATGCTCCCTCAAAAGTGACTCTCATATGGCCATGGACTACAAAAGAATTGTTCTGCTAATTATTTCAATTCTATTCCAATTTATCTTTGCTCAGGTTGACTTCATTCAGTTCAACTGGGCTCAGCCTCACTCAACTCCACTCAACTCAGTTCATCCACCCACCCATTCAGCTTCTCAGCAACTATTTATTTAAGTACATGCAGTGATCAAAAAATATGGTGAGCATTTAAATTTAAGATTTCTTATGAGAGTAAAAGACATATCACTGTTAATTCCTCCTCAAGACACTCCCCTTACTTTGAAAAGACTTATTCCACTCTTCCTGCCACTTTTGGAAGCAGTTCTCGAAATCCTCTTTTCTGAGTGTCTTTATGAGGTGTGATTAAAAATATACTGAGTGCCACTGCCAAGTGCCATCCAAACAGAAAGGCAGGCTGGTAAAAATGTGACGGTGCATCCTCACCCACTTTATTCACTGGATCTCGCATTCCACATCTTAGAATTTACCCCCAAATCAAAATGACCATGAAAGGTAAACATGTTGAATGAATTCAGGACATAAAGGAAGCTATAACGGTACAACTAAAGACATTCACAAAAGGGGATTTCTGGAACTTCAGAAAGTGGCAAGAATGATGGGATAAGTTTTTTCAAAATGAGGAGCAATATTGTTAGGGAGATTAATGGCAGTGTGTCTTTTACTGTAACATTTTTTTTAAAACACCCACAATATATTTTGATCTCACCTCACACCTTTCTATGTCAAAGTCTTGCACTGGGCCTGAGACTCCGGCTGGGGTTGCTTCTACCAATGGTCTCACCTCCCTGTTCCAACCATGGTATCAATGTATCGTGGTGAGGAGAAGACTGAACTTGGAGCAGGATTGCCTGAAGTTCAACACAGCATAGCCCTGCCGTTGACTTGCTGTTGTGGGCATCTTCTTTAGACTCCCTGAGCCGCAGTTGTCTAATTTGCAAAGCAAGAGCAATAATATGTGCTTTTAGAAGATGTGTCAGAATTAAATTCATAAGAGGAACTGAAAAGTGATGTTCATTAAATCTCTCCATTTTATCCTCTTTGATTCTAAAGAAAAGAATGACAAAAAATAAGATGCAAAGCTTACCCCACCATCTGGAAAGCTGCTCACTAGGAAGGAGTGTGCTAGTGAACTACAGTGGGCTCCTAATGCTTGTCTCTGCCCTGGTTCTCCACACTCCTCAGTGGTCCCTTTGAAACCTCCTCTGAGTTTCTCTTGAGAAACAGCCTTGGCAGGTACTCAAGCTACTGTTGCATGCCTGGGGTCAGCCTGACCCCCTCCCTTTTTTTTTTTTTTTTGTCTTTTTGAGACAGGGTCTCACTATGCAGTTCAGGCTGGCCTTGAGCTCACTTCACAGCCCAGGCTGATCTCAAACTGGCAGCGATCCTCCTGCCTCAGCCTCCCGAATGCGGAGATTACACGTGTGTGCCACCACACCTGGCTTAGCCTGACCCTTTCTTATGATCTGAAACAGGACCAATGTGTATGAGTGTATCTCTGCATTTCACTTGATGTGCCTGCCCTTCATTATCAGCCCACTTCCTTCCAAGCAGGGAGAAGACATGGGAAAAGGGCGTGGTGGCAGCTGACTCAGCCACGACCCAGCAGAGCCCCAGGAAAGGTACAGTCAGGGACATCCTGAGCTGGGTGTGGTGGTGCACACCTGTAATGCCTGCACTCAGGAGACCGAGACAGGAGCATCCTTGTGAGTTCAAGGTCAGTTTCTGCTACATAGTAAGATCCTGTCTCAAAAAAGAAAAGAGAAGTATTGATATCAAAGAAAAAAATGAGCATCATAGTGTCTAAGAAACTGAAGCCACCTCAGGCATACACTCCTCCCTCCACAACCTAGACTCTATCATTTAATATCAACTTCCACACCAGAGGGGCTAACCCTAATGAAGTACTAAAACTAGATGTCACCTGAGGCATAAAGCACCCAACCACACTGTAGGCCAGGGTCCCTAAACTGAGGTATGTTTTCAGATTATTGCTCATTGCTTCCCACTTGGGACTAAAATGAGACCTAGATTTCTGCTCTAAACCAGGCCTGGGTTTTCCCTTCCAAGAAGAATGTCTTCACTCAGAAGCTGTTCGGGGTCACCTCACATCTGTCTCTTTCCTTAGGTACTCGATGGTCTCTGACGCGGAAACCGAGAGCATCTTCATGGAGCCCATTCACCTCTCCTCCACTGTTGCTGCCAAACAGATCATCAAGGAAGGTAATGTGGTCAGGTCAGCAGGTAGGACAGGGACTGCCCTGGGGTCACCAGAAGACTCTTGCAGGGAGCCCCTGAAGGGGTAAATGAGCTTCTCTAGTGATGCCCATCACTTTAAGGAAAGCAGATCTGATAAAGGCAATCCTGCCAACCACACTTCATCAGCTGGGATGGATGGCAAAGAGGTGGGCATCACCATGCACCAGTGTGGACAGTTGTCCAGATGACCGCCTGGAGGCAGCTTCTGTCTGCTCCCAGGACCTTCCTTTCAGTTGTTTAACTCCAATGGTGGTGAATGGGATGGCTTATGATAGAGAGACAAAGCCAGGAGCATGAGAAATGGCTAGGAACACTCCGAGAGCACCTTTCAAGGGGAGGTTTAGCTTTAGATCTGCATCCACTGTGCATAAACATGGTCCTGGAACTACAGTATGCATGGGAAGGAGGTAAACTAAAGAGGGGATTGGAAGCCCTGTTAATATTCCCACTGGAAATTTTGGAGCAGATAACTTGTTATATTCATTCAAAGACCCTCATCCTGATTGGAAGGGTTCTTTTTTCCTGGTAAATAATCTCTCACAATTTCACTCCTCCCCTTTCTCTTCCCACTTCTTTGGGTGACTTCTTATACTTCTGGTGGAGGGGGACAGAATAAAGTGACAACTGCTGATAAAATGAGGCCCAAGTGGTCTTTGGGCTGAATCTGGCACCCATCACTGGTGGCCGCTGTCCCAACCCTGGCCTTTAGACCTGAGAAGCAGCCATGCTACTCTTTGTCTGCCCTAACCCCAGGACTCCCTCCATTCCCTGATTCTGTGAGTCACCAGCAGAGGCCCTGGAGGAGATTTGGGTCTCTTGCAGCTGCTGTTGCTGGCTGCTCTGGGTTGGGGAGAGGTGGGGGGGGGGCATCTTCTCTAAGTTCATTCTGCTTCTTGTTTTTTTCTTTCTTTTTCCACTCTACCTGAGATATCTGTTGTGTTGCTCCAAGCCAGTCAGGGTTCCTAGCCCCAGGCAGTGTCCTTTCCCTGGGCCGGATCTTTCTGAATTGCTTCCAGCATTACCCTAGCACCTTAGTCCAGGAATTTACCTACCCTTCCACCCTGCATCATTGCAGCGCTGTGCCTCACCCCGAAGGACAGTCTCCAGGGTCCAGGTTTTGATAAATGAAAGCCTGCCTTCAGGAGTTGAGGAACCATTTCCTCCTGTGAGAGTTTCACTTTCAAATCTATATGGAATGCCATAGATATTCAAGGTCTAGTTTGAGACCACAAGATGAACAATGCCTTTTTAAATACTCAGTCTTATCTACTGTCTCCTTCTCTGGGGCATTAAACCCAAATTTCATTAGCTTTCATCATTGAAAGGCTGTGAGGGGAAGGAAAAACAATATATTACGGCAAAAGGAAAATGTATCTGGTGATATTTTTAAAACATTACTAGCTCTCTAGTGGTCAGAAGGATAAAGCTGTGTGTTAAGGAAACCTCAGTACTTGTGAAAATCTGCATATATACCTTGCCTGGGAGAAAGGTATGGGTTTTACTTTCTTCTGAAGAAACCTCAGGTAATCGCAACAAACAGGAGGATCGATGCAGGAAGGAAGTGTGAACTAGAGGTCTAGGGAAACCAAGAGCTGCCAGTGGGGATGAAGGGCTGGGGCATTTGTTTTTAAAGGGAAAAGGGAAGAAATCAAACCAGCACCCCGCTGTATGAGTAGCTGAGGAGGACAATACGGTACCTTGTAATGAGGCATGGTTGAGTTCTATTTTCTGCATATTAGAAAGGAAAGATATCTATGTAGGTTAGGGAAGGAGAAGGGCTTTTACATTTGGGATACAAGGCCCCAGGGGAGCCAGGGGAGAAAACTGGGTGGTAGAGAAAATAGGAACCCTTCATCTATTTTTAAACAAAATAGAGCTCAGGGATTGTAGAGGTCTTCTTTCTGCTTTTGAAATGGGGATCAGAGAATGTTTAGAGCTGACACCGGAGAAGGGGTGACAGTGGGGGGTCAGTTACTTTAGAGGAGGGACAGGAGAAAAGAGGAGCTTTAGGAATGGAACCCTGAGCCCTGGACCTCAGAGTTATCTGCCAGATGATTCCCTGAGGAGCTGGGCCAGCTCCATCTTCCAAATGTAGCCATGCTGGTCCCACAGCTCACTTCCCAGAGACTGTTGGTTAGGGGTTACAGCCAACACAGAGGGAATATTTTTCTTCTTTTTTTTCTCGCTTTATTCAATATTTTCGGTTACTGAGTGAGTCTCCTCTTCTGACACTTCTTAGCAAAAGGAAACATCTCATTTTTCCCTCAAAATTGATAAATTGTGAGCAAGTGTACTATTAGGAAAAGATAAAGGTCCCTCAAGGATGAATTAGAATTTGAGTTCATCTGGAAACTGAGGTTTTCTGATCAGCTGTCAGAAAGGCTCTGGGTCCTGGTTTGAGACTGAAATGGCAAATCTCGCCCTTGTCTAACAGCTGGGAGACTAAGAATCACAGGCACTCCGTTCAGGGTGGGGAAGTAGACAATAAATGAAGTAAATAAGAAAATCAAGTTTTTTAGTGGAAGGTAATTTTGCATAAATGGCTACTGAACATCTTACTTTTCACAGGATTGCTTTCATTCCTTACGTAAGCAACTCAGGCTAATAGTGCAAATTGTAATAAAAGAACATAATTTATTCATTTGGTAAATACTTCTGAGCATTTACATTTGTACTGGGCAATGTGGAAGTTATAAGCATTGTCTTAGTTACTTTTCCTGTTACTGAGACAAAATTCTCAACACCCAAAGTTAAAGGAGGAAAGTTTACTTAACTCGCAGTGTGTAGAGGGTACAGTGCATAGCTGGCTGTCTCCCAAGGCAGGGTGGCATGACATACAGGGATTGCAGAAGAGAAACAGTTCATGGTGGGCAAAAGGTAGCAAAGCAAGCAAGCAAGGGACAAAACAAGCCTCTTTCTGTCCGTTATATTGTACCCAGGTTACCAGGGTTAATGTGGTGCCAAAGCAATCAGTGGACTGATTTACTAATCACCCACCCTTAATCTTAGCACCCATCATCCTAGCATTGCACCATGAATCAATCATACACCCTAGATCCAACCACCACTGAAAAAACTCCACCTATGACTGTATGAGGCTTTGGGGGGACAGCCTGACACAAGCCATAACAAGCATGAATCTGACACACATCTAATATGCAAGGACATGGCTCTAAAAATGTATTAGTGAACTTTAGACAATAAAGTGAGTCAGGATAAGTGGGTTAGATTTCCCTTCCTTCACATGCACCTGCAGGTGATACTGCCACCGAGTCCAGAGCAATGCTCATCCCCTAGGTACTTCTTGGCAGATCCTGCTGACGACATTCTGCCCATGTTCAGGGTCCAAACAGTGAGCAAGTTCTCCCAACGAGCAGGGAAAGCCATGGTGTTCCCAACTCACTGATGTAAATGTCACCTCTTCCCTCTAGAGCTCAAAC
Source organism: Dasyprocta punctata (assembly GCA_004363535.1). Lineage (NCBI taxonomy): Eukaryota > Metazoa > Chordata > Mammalia > Rodentia > Dasyproctidae > Dasyprocta > Dasyprocta punctata. The sequence continues at coordinate 29,809 of RJWM01013545.1, forward strand.
CTCGGGGTCTCCCCACAGACATGCAGTGTCCAGGCATGCTGGAGTCTGCCGAGCAGCTGCTGGTGGAGGATCTGTACAACCGTGTGAAGGAGAAGATGGATGACACCAGTCTATACAATACGCCTTGTGTGCTGGATCTGCAGCGAGCTCTGGTTCAGGATCGCCAGGAGGCCCCCCGGAACGAGGTGGATGAGGTCTGGCCCAACATCTTCATAGCTGAGAAGTGAGTCTGGCTTCTGGGGGATATGATGCTTTGTCCGACACCTCTGGTTGGTGCCTGGGGGAGATCATACTCCTTCAGTGTTCATCAAAGGCTTCCATAACTCCACCATCTATCAAATGAAGGCTGTATGATTGCGTAGCCTACCCTGACCTTGGAGAAAGACTCCCCATGCACTGCACACAGAGATGCCCTGCAAAAACGAGCATTCAGCTTCTGCCTCCCATCATCAGGACTCTCTGGTGCAGCCTTGATCTCTACCTGACACCCCTCCATCTCCACCATCCTGACAATGGAACACTGGTAGCTGGTGACAACACTGACATGCATTCATATTTACCAACATATAATAATGTGCACAATGTACTAGGAGGAAAAATTGGACTAACAAAGAACACTGCATGTATGCAGTACACACTAATCAAGTAATATCTATGGTGTGGTGTGCATGGGTGTTCTTCCATTAAGAAATTGGAAAGAAATGTGGTACAATGTTTACAGTAAGTATTTCTCTCTGGGAGGTGATTTTATAAGTGGTTTTTATTTTTTTCCTTTGCATTTCCTTTGGAATGGTACAGGTTTCATAATCAGAAAACTACTATATTTTAAAAGTTTATCAGTTGTTTCCAGAACAAAAACAACTCTTTCACAGTCTATTCCTTCAGGGTCTTGCCAGTGCATAATTGGTACCAGTAGGTTAATTTGTGAAACTAATTTTTGTTGATCTATTGAGTATTTAACGAAAGGTAATTACCTCCCAGTATAATTACCCATTTATCCCAAAGCAAGGGAGGAAATTTGGGAAAATAGCTTTGGACATTGTATATTATGCTCTATAGCAGAGTAATCAGTTGCCTAGAACCTGAGCCCCAGAGGTGGGCACCAAGTCCCATGGGTTTTTTAAATAGATCTGTAGCTCCAGAAACATCACTCTGTGGTCACCAGGAATGCCAGGCATCCCCAGGTAACCCCGACTAAAGTTTTCTCTACTCCTTCTTGGGTTACCCTGTCTTCAGGGCCTCTTCCAGTTGAACCCCATTTATACAGCTGCAGCAAAAAGAGCTCTGAACCAGAAATCAAAAACACCAGGTCTTGTCTTTTTTTCTCTTCAGTCTTGAGTAGTTACAAAAGCTCTTGGATTCAGTTTTATACTCTTCAAATGGAAATAAAAACAATGCACTTTCTACCTCTTAAGTTTACTGTAAGGATAAAATAAAATAACGATGTGATAGGGTTTTGAAAAATATAGCATGTGATATCAATGTGGTAATATACCTAATTTTATTATTTTTGCCTACCACTTTTGTGTTTCGATGGATATACATTCCCAAGGCACGGTGTTTTATCAGAGGTCTCTGCACCACCCCAAGATTTCCTTGCACACCAGTTTTGTTCTCTTTTTCATCCAGCCCTTCCCTGACCATCTCTTCTCTCTCTCTAGCTCTTGCATTAGTCAAGTCATGGCCCCTTTTTATAAAGGCATTCACAGTGAGCCCAACCTCCACAGCCAGAGAAGGCAGCCCTCACCCATGGTGCCCTCCTGACCCAGGAAGCAGGCTTCTCATCACGCTGGTAATTCACCTTTCTAGTTCTGATTCTGGCCAACATGTCCTTGCCTCTTCCCCCAGGAGCGTGGCTGTGAACAAGGGGAGGCTGAAGAGGCTTGGTATCACCCACATCCTGAATGCTGCACATGGTACTGGTGTGTACACTGGCCCCGAATTCTACACTGGCCTGGAGATCCAGTACCTGGGAGTGGAGGTGGATGACTTTCCGGAGGTGGACATCTCTCAGCATTTCCGGAAGGCTGCTGAGTTCCTTGATGAAGCACTGCTGACCTACAGAGGTAAGGGGTTCCTACCGGCTCTAGGCTATTGAGTTCCATGGGGGATGGGGATCAATGCCAGGGCTGTTATGAAAACCTCCTGGTTATCTAGGAAATGTGCCTTGAGATGATGGTGCTCTCTAAGAAAAGGAGAAAGGATGACCATTCAACTGATATGCAATAATCGAAGGCCAGATATGTGTCAGGTACTGTAGCGATGGGGCAATCTCACACTGCAGTGTGGGGAGAGAAACATTTTTAAAGATGGTGGAAAGTGCTGGTCAGAGGTTAAGTAGGTAGATGCGCTGGCTGGCTCCCTGGAGAGCTGGTCCGGAAGGCCTTTCTGAGGCTCAGACATTTAAGCCAAGCTACAAGAATAAGCTGACCAGGGGAGAAGTGGAAGGAGAGAATTGCTGGCTAAGGGAACTGCTAGTGTGGAGCCCTCAAGGTGGAGAAAGCTAGGAGCTCAGGAATCCAAGGGCAGCTGGAAGTGCAGAGTGGCAGGGGCCACCCGACAGGAAGCAAAGGTCCAGGGGTGGAGGATGTGGCAAGTCAAGGCAGTCTGAGAAGTCACTCTCTCCACTATGGAAGATGAGCAGTGTTGGCGCGCAGGGAATAGACAGGGGCGTGACTGCTGTGGTCTAAAAAAGAGGCATGTGAGACCAGTGTCCAGAGTCCCATAGGGTCCACTTCTGCCCACCTCTTGGACAGAGGCTGGAGCCCCATCAAGATTTGCTTTCCAGAAACCTGGGATTGAGTCTGGCCTTTCTTACCCTTAGTTTATACCATCTGACCCTGAGGTATTTTTCTTATCCTGAAGAACCTCAGTCTCCTTATACATAGAACATCTAATCCTAAAGATAGACATCTAATCCTAATGTTCTTGTGAGGAATATAAAATTTAAATGCATATAAATGAGCTTATTTGGCACAACACCTAAGATATGATGAATTTTTAAAAAAGCATAGCCATTATTATAAATAATTTTTTCCCTGTTCTGGAAATCGACCTGAGGGGAGCTCTACCACTGAGCTACATCCCCAGTCCTTTTTATTTGGAAATGGAGTCTTGCTAAGTTGCCCAAGTGAGATTTGAACTTTAGACCCTCCTGCTTCAACCTCCCTGTGTGCTAGGATTACAACCACGTACCACAATCCCTAGCACATGATAAATGCTCAAAAATCATAGTCATTATAATAATAATAATAATAATGATAATTTCTAGGAAAGACATTGCCAATGGCCAGGCTGGATAACTTCTAATGGAACACACACGTGCACACAGTTGCACATACACAATATGTATATTTATGTGTATGCATTTTACATAAGCATGTATATCTTTACATATGTGCATGGGTGTGGTTTTCTCCCTTTTCAATGCTTTAAATGACCTTCTCCTGGAATGTTTGCATTCTGACCCATGTGGAACTGAGTGTGTCTGGGGCAGCAAGAGAGTGTCCCTTTTCTCCAGGTCTGGATACCAACCCCCCTTCCTGTGGGACAGAAGTGAGAGTAATAACATAAATAAGGAGCGCAGACTTAGCCTGCAGCATCCCTGAGCCAGTGGGGCCACTTGAGGCTGAAATACATTCCTGGGAGCCAGCCTGGGGCTTCAGCAAGAGACTCTTGCCTCGGCTTCCCCTGTAGGCTGCCCAGGCTGGTGCCCAAGGAGAGCACCGCCTTCTCCCTCCCGCCTCTCTCCCCAGTGGTCCCTGTGGTGCTGCTGGTGTGGGGAGGGCCTGATGGCGGCATTTTCCATGTCAGAGGCAGTCCTGAAAGAGGAGATAGGGACCTGAATTTGCCACCAGAGTAGGTTCTTGACTCACTCTCGCAGAAAGAGAATTTCAGGGTGAATCCATGTGAGGCACAGGCAAATTTATCATGCAGTTAGAAAGTAAGAGAAAAGGAGGTGAAAGGAACACAATTCTGATGAGGAAGAAAGGCTGAGGCAAGAGGATCACAAGTTCTAGCCCAACCCAGGAATTTAGTAATGTAAAGAGATCCTGTATCAATTTAAAAATAGAATAAAAGGGTAGGGCTGGGGGGTAGCTTATATGAAAACCCTGGGTTCAGTCCCCAGTAGGGGCAGGTAGGGGCAGGGGGACCAGACTGGCCAGTTCACAAATGCAATCAGCCTTTATGGGTTAGCTGAAGTGGGCTAGGGCCTGACTACCTCAGCTCTAGTTTTACAAGGTGGCTCTAGAGACATCTTCACTGCTTGAAGGGGGAGACTGGGTCTCCATAATGTGATCGGTTCTGCCTGGACTAGGAGGAGGAGGATCGTTTGAGTTTAGGAGTTTAGAACTAGCCTGGGCTACCCAGCAAGGTACTCTCTTAAAAACAAAATAAACTGAACAGAACAAAATATAATTTGATTTCATTATGTGATATATTTGCCTACATTGCAAGTTTAGGGGATGCTATTGATATAGGAAAATGATCTCGGTGGGAGACCTCCAAATGATATGGGGGAATGAGACTCCCAACCTACTATACATCCGGTGTGAGTTCGTGTTCTCTAAAAATCGAAGAATGAATTTTAGGAATGGAGGGTAAGAGCAGAAGATATTTATTGAGAGAAAGCTTCTGTCTAAGGGACAGAAGGGGGGCCCGAGTGGGTTGCCCGAGACTCTGTCTTTTCCAGTGACTTTTATAGAACCATGATGGGGAAAACTGGGAACTCGCAAGGCAGATGGGCTTGAGGTGGGAAAAAACTGTGATCAACCAATAAGATTGATTGTTTAGGTAAGATTCTTATGGATTAGGGGATTGGGATGGTAATTCTTAGCTTCTCAAGATGATCTATCCCTAATCCCTTATGCTTATACTTAGGGTGTGGTTGTATTTATTTTGTCTTCTGTCTTGAGATCTGGCCCACAGCAAGAGGTGTGTATCTCTTCCAAGGTCACAAGATATCTGGTACTCTGTGCCTGCTCCATTGAGGGCCTAACCCTGCCTATAATATTTCTAACTAACTCAGTTGCTTATAACACTATGACTTGGATATGGTTTGAGTGTCCCTCAAGACTGCTTATGTTGAAACATAATCTTGATTGTGAGGTGTTAGGAGGGCAGAAACAGTCCAGCTTTGGTGTTTAGGGGTACAGCCTTTGGGAGGTGATTATGTTGAGATAAGGTTGTTAGGGTAAAGCATTCCTCATCCCCTTTGGCAATGAGGATTGAACCCAGGACCTTTTCACTAAGCTACATCCCTAATCTTTCCTTTTCTGCCTCTCTCTCTCTCTCTCTCTCTCTCTCTCTCTCCTTTTGTAAGATAGGGCCTCACTAAGTCACTATGCAACCCAGGCTGAACTTGAACTTGTGGTCCTCCTGCCTCAGCCTCCCAGAGTGCAGGAATTATGGGACTGTACCACCATGCCTGGCCCTGGTAGCTTTTTAAGAAGTAGAAAAGTGACAACCACAGACAATGCATATGCTTTCTGTCCCTTGCTCCGCAATGCTGTGCACTGCCTTGAGACTCTGCCAGTGGGAAGGCCGCCCTCAGATGATGCACCTCCAGAACCAAAATAAATTTATTTTCCTCATAAAGTAGCCTACCTCAGACATTTCATTATAGTAACAAAAAGCCGACCAATACAGATGGCATGAGAGAAGGCCACAGGCTCAGGACCCACCCTACTTTACATGATTCAGTTAAAACCTGAAATATCTTCCTCCATCCTAAACACAAACTCTCCAGGGAAAACAAAGAAACAATAAACAAATGAAAACCCTGATCAATTCAACTTTTCACTCAGGGGAGAGTAGTTAGAACTGTAAAGGAACATGAAAAGATTATGAGTTAAAAAAAAAAAGAAAGAAAGGGGAAAAAAGATTATGAGTAATATGGAAAGACTCAGAATAGCCAGGAAAAAGAAAAAAAAATCTTGAGGGAAGAATATAATAGAAACCTTCTTGAGGACTTTCTGTGTAAAAGATCTTGATTGTATCGAATGTCAGTATAGGAGACCTGAGTACTTCCAGGAGCCGGAAGTTATATTTTGCCCTGACACGTGAAAGAATTGTCCAAACTTTTAGGGCTCCGGTGCGGGGGGCGGAGGGGTGGGTAACGTGCATGCACGTGTTGGTGAACTGCTGCACCCCTCTCACTAAAGGCATCCAGCACAGGCTATGGAATGGTGACCCAGCATCCGGGATCTTACAAAGGGGGAGCTCACGTTTAGACAGCCTGGTGGTGATTTTCTCTATCAGGGACTTGTTCATCTTTACCTCCTCTTCTTCCTTTTCTGCCCTCCCCCATACTTTTATTTCTTCCTCTGATGAAAAAGTTTGTGGAATGAAAGAAATACTGCAGTGTTTCAAAAGCAGGGACGGTGGGGACCGCTGTGACATCCGTGATATAGGGACAGTAGTCTTCATCCTTTGTGTACTTGGTGGGGGAGGTGAATGCCAAGGGCAAACTGTACAGATTAAGCTCAGCACATCAAGACAGCACTTTATTTATTTATTTTTGGTACCAGGGATCAAACTCACAACCTCATGCTTGCCAGGCAGGTGCTTAAGCCACTGAGCTAAATCCTTGGCCCTGTTTTTTGAGACAGGGTCTCACTACGCAGCTCAGGCTAGCCTTGAACTCACTTTGTAGCCCAGGCTGGTCTTGAATTTGCAATGGTCCTCCTGCCTTAGCCTCCCGAGTGCTGAGATTACAGGCGTGCACCACCAGGCCTGGCTCAAGACAGCACTTTAGCAAAACACCACGGGAATCCTCTGTTGGCACATCATTTTCTCTTGGTTCTCTTTTCAGGGAAAGTCCTGGTCAGTAGTGAAATGGGCATCAGTCGGTCAGCAGTGCTGGTGGCCGCCTACCTGATGATCTTCCACAACATGGCCATCCTGGAGGCCTTGATGACCATGCGCAAGAAGCGAGCCATCTACCCCAACGATGGCTTCCTGAAGCAGCTGCGGGAGCTCAACGAGAAGCTGATGGAGGAGAGGGAAGAGGACTATGGCAGGGAGGAGGGGGCGGATGGTGCTGAGGAGGGTGAGGATATGGGGAGCACGTTTGGGGCCAGAGTGCACGACTTGACAGTAGAGGAGGAGGATGACACCACCAGCCACTTGAGCCATCTGAGCGGCTCCTCCTTGGGGAAGGCCAGCCAGGCCTCCCGGCCTCTCACCCTCATTGACGAAGAGGAGGAGCAGAAGCTGTATGCGGAGTGGAGGAAGCAGCAGGGCCTGCCCACAAGCAGGGCCCCCCAGAGTGGAGAGGGCAGGTGCTCTGCCGCCTCTGGCCGGGATGGGGATGAGCCTGGAGATGAGGATGAGGATGTGAAGAGGATCATCCAGGAGTGGCAGAGCCGAAACGAGAGGTACCAAGCCGAGGAGCACCGGCAGTGGGGTCGGGAGGAGCAGGAGGAAGAGGAGGAGAGTGACACGGGCTCCTTCATAGGGCAAAGACGCAGACGCACCCTGAGCGAGAGCAGCACCTCGGAGAGCGTGAGCAGCCGGGACATCCGGGTGCTGAAGCAGCAGCTGGAGATGAGCCTGAGCCGAGGTGGGAGGCGCCGCGCAGACTCGGTGTCCAGTGAGAGCACCTGGGACGTGTGGAACGAGAGGCTGCTGGAGATCGAGAAGGAGGCTGCTCGCAGATACCACTCCCGGAGCAGGAGGGAGGAGGGGGCCGCAAGCTCGGAGGTCGGGAGCAAGCTGCGGGAGGACGATGAGGACAGCGTGAGCTCAGAGGCCAGCTCCTTCCATAACTTCTGCAGCAGGAACAAGGAGAAGCTCACCGCCCTGGAAAGGTGGAAGATCAAGAGGATTCAGTTTGGATTTCACAAGAAAGACTCTGAGGCGGGGGATGGCAGCAGTGAGCCCGGGGCCGAGGAGGAAGAGGGGGAGAAGAAGACCCTCTCAGACGTCAACCTGACAGCCTACCAGGCCTGGAAGCTGAAGCATCAGAAGAAGGTGGGCAGTGAGAACAGGGAGGAGGTGGTGGAGATGAGCAAGGCAGAGGACGCAGCCTCGGCCAAGAAGAGGCAGCGCAGGCTGGAGCTCCTAGAGCGCTGCAGGCAGACGCTGGAGGAGAGCCAGTCCATGGGGAGCTGGGAGGCAGGCAGCTCAGTGGCCAGCGGGAGCATCCCCCTGTCTGCACTGTGGTCTGCGGCCTCCTCGGTCAGCACCGACGGGGACAATGCATCGGTGCTCAGCACCCAGAGCCACCACTCCCACCTGTCCCAGGCTGCAAGCAACGTAGGACCACTCTCAGCCTCCACACCGGTACCTCCCCTGCCTAACCTGCCTGTGGGGCCCGGGGACACTGTTTCCATCACCAGCATCCAGAACTGGATTGCCAGTGTAGTCAATGAGACCCTCGCCCAGAAGCAGAATGAAATGCTACTGTTGTCTCGCTCACCATCTGTGGCAAGCTTGAGGGCAGCACCAGCAGCCAGCTGCCTGGGGGACGATCAGGCGTCCATGCTCAGTGGACAGAGCAGTTCCTCCCTAGGGGGTTGCCTGCCGCTGCCCAGCCAGGCCAGAGCCAACTGCGATGCACAGTCCATGCTCTCTTCCAGCTCTGCGCTGAGCTTGAGGGCCCAAGGCGCCAGGAGCAGCATTAGGGGGACCAGCAAGCCCATCTATAGCCTCTTTGCTGACAATGTGGACCTAAAGCAGCTTGGCCGGAAGGAGAAGGAGATGCAAATGGAGTTGAGGGAGAAAATGTCAGAGTACAAAATGGAGAAACTGGCTTCGGACAATAAGCGCAGCTCTCTTTTTAAGAAGAAGAAGATTAAGGAGGATGAGGATGATGGTGTGGGCAATGGGGATGAGGACACAGACAGTGCCATCGGGAGCTTTCAGTATTCCTCCCGCAGTAATTCCCAAAAGCCTGAAACAGACACCTCCTCCTCCGTGGCTGTCTCTGATCGCTATGGAAATGGCAGCAGAGCTGACAAAGACAGAGATAGCAGCATTGGTAAGTGGCTCAGTGGCCTAAGGACAGAGGAAAGATCTTCTCCCCAAAGTGACTGGTCTGGAAGCTCCAGGGGGAAGTACACCAGGTCATCTTTGCTTCGGGAGACTGAGTCTAAATCTTCCAGTTACAAATTCTCTAAATCCCAGTCACAGGAACAGGATACATCCTCCTACTACGAGGCAGATGGCAACTCAGTAAGAAGCACCTCGCGGTTCTCTTCTTCTTCCACCAGGGAGGGCAAAGAGATGCACAAGTTCTCCAGGTCCACATTCAGTGAGACCGCAAGCTCTCGAGAGGGGAGCCCAGAACCCTACTTCTTCCGCCGGACCCCCGAGCCCTCCCAAGGGGAAGAGTCCCCAGAGCCCCCACGTCCCAGTTGGGCCAGGCCCAGCAACTGGGAAGATGTGGAAGAGTCATCCAAATCAGACTTCTCTGAATTTGGGGCCAAGAGGAAATTCACCCAGAGCTTCATGAGGTCTGAAGAGGAGGGGGAGAAAGAGAGGACAGAAAACAGAGAAGAAGGAAGGTTTGCGTCTGGGCGGCGGTCCCAGTATCGAAGGAGCACCGACAGGGAGGAAGAGGAAGAGATGGATGATGAAGCCATCATCGCTGCCTGGAGACGCCGGCAGGAAGAAACTAGGACTAAGCTGCAGAGGAGGAGGGAGGACTGAGCTGGGCCGGGCCGACTGGGAGAGACTGAGCACAGGAGGAAGCTGCACAGCTAAGCACTGGGCTCAGAGGACACATTGCTACTACCCATCAGGGCATGATGATGCAGGGGGGGTGTTCCAAAGGGGCAGACCCAAAAGTGCCCAAGAGAAGGGGACCGGAGGTACAGTCGGGAAGAGGAAGAGAGGAGAAGAGCAGTCAATGTGAGGTCCAAACGCTGGACCACCTGACACTGTTTTTGTTGCCCCAAATCCTCTCAGTTTTGGTGCTTCTCTTAGGTATTTGGTAGTGTCCATCCTAGGCTGGAAAGGTGAGCTTGATGAAAAAGACTCCATAGTGTGCTGGAGACTTTAGCTTACATCCAGGAAGGCTGTGAATGCAAGATATGGTTCTGTTTGCAGAGGTTTTAGAACAAGACCTAGAAAACTCAGCCTGTAGCAAATCTGACCTCTCCTGGCAATGCTTGGCTCTGATTGTTTCTTTTTAATGCTTTGCATCTTTATTAAACTGGTATGTTATCCATACTTCCTCATTCTCGTCATGTTTAGTTCTTCGCATATGAGAGAAAATGTGCCTTAAAAGAAACGAATGGATTTTCATGAGTCAGCCTCGGTTTGTTCTTACAAGAGCTGGGCCTCTGGACAGTACCACCATCGCCTCATGATGAAAAATGAAGATGGATGTTTGTTAAAGTCTAGAAACTGTTCTTGCTTTTATTTCTTGGGAGATCACTGGATGGGCTACCTGATCCTTCCTTGCACTATGGATGGGATAGATTGGTGAGAATTCTTTGCCTTTTGTTCCCAAGGCACCTCTGCCCCTTGAGTAAGGTTGGGCTGCTGCAGCAAGCAGACATGGATTGAGCACCTTACAACAACTGTCAGTGGACTGGGTTCTGCGATTCTTTTCCAGTCACAACACCTTGCAGGATTTGAAGACAACTGTGTGCCCTGAAACGTCTTGATTGATCAAAAAAATAAAACAAACAAACAAACAAAACAAACAAAAAAGCCAATCCATGGACACAGCTGGCAGCAAAATGATTATAGAGAGGGAAAAAGATAAATCCCCTAATGGGACAAATGTAAATGATAAACATGTGGTCACTTTTCCTAAAAACTGAGTTTTGGTGGGTATAGTTCACATGCTGTAAAGTCTAGTAAATTCAAACCCAGATTGGGCAACTTAGTAATTTAGCCTCAAAAATAAAAAATGGTTGGGAACATAGCAAAGGCTCTGGGTTCAGTTTCAAGTAAAATAAAATAAAATAAATAAATACTGAGTTTTATGACATATGGAGATTAAGCAGGCTTTCTGTGTTCGTGAGTTCAGCATCATTCATTCCAATGATCTCAAAACCAAAACCAAGGCAAGAGGGAGATGACTGGAGCAGTACAAACCCAGAATTGCACATAGCTGCTGTCAAAGCAGCTGAATTGCTTTGCTGGCCCTCTCTATAATTTTTAGCATACAATTCACGGCTGCTAGTGACACTCCTCATCCCTACACTGACTGTGGGGAAAGGGGCTTGGGAAGAAAAAAATCAACCTTTGTTGTATTTCCCCTTTCCTTCTTTTTCGGTTCATCTTTACTTTCGTTTACCTCAGGCCTTAGTTTCTGATCTCCATGGGTCATTCCCAACATACATGAAGGTGGTACCCTAAAATACCCTACAGCAAGAAGGCTGGTTGAGGTTTACTTTACTTTTCAGGGGAACTCCAAAATTCCTCTCATTCCGTTCCTGTGGGAAAGTTTCTGATACAGGAACAGATGGTCAATCAGGTGTGCATACTAGGTCAGTCTCCTAAAGAGAAGAATAAGAATGTCAATGAGTGTCTCTGTTCCTATCCCTAAGGAGCCAGGTCTCTCTCTCTTCCTCTCTCTGTCTCTCTGTCTCTGTCTCTCTCTGTCTCTCTCTTTCTCTCCCTCCCCTAATAAAGTATATGAATTGCTCTTGTGTCAAGGTAGACCAATTTTAAAAGTCATTCCCAGTCAATCTCAATTCACACATCACCTTGAGGGGCATAAGACTAATTTTGCCATCAAGGCATATAAACATGGATCTGTCAGACGAACATTTATTCTTCAGAATATTTCTATTGATGATTATTAATTTTAATTTTGAGTTTTATTATATTAAACAATGTGTGCTTAACAGGCAAATGATATCACAAAATTAAAGCATTGAATTTTTAATATTTATTGTTTATAAAAAAGCATCAAAATTTTCAACATTGAGTGTTTTCAGGTATACTAAGTCTAAAAAGGAACAACACAAAAAATTCTTACATGAACTACAATGAAAACACCAATACCACTTTACAAAAAAAATGATCATTATTTCAATTATCACACCCAAGGGAGTCTGCACACATGACAACAGCATGTTTCATACACATGTATCACTTACACTGACAGCACATGTATTTTGCTTTCCTAGCCTTTTTGTAGGACATACTCGACCCCTCAGTGGTCTTAACTGTTTTGTCATGAAGTTCTTATTATATTATACAATGCACAGTTAACAGGAACATGAAATATCTATAAAATAAAGTATTAAATTTTTACAATGTATTAGCATTTAGAATAAACATCAACATTTTCACATTAGTTGTGTACTTGCTTACAAAACCTAAGACATAACATCAAAAATAAATTCCTATATGAACTATGTTACAGTGTGGTTGGCCCTGTGTCCCCCCAAAAGCTCATATAATTGTGGCATGGACAGGGTTGAGGCTGGCATTCATGATTGGTTTGTTGTCTAGTGCTGGGATTGGTGACGTAAGTGCTGCGCCTACCCAGGGGTGGAGCCGACATACTGTGTAAGAGTGGGAGGAAGGCGTGTCTTCCCTCTCTTGCTCTCTCTCTCTCTCTCTCTCTCTCTCTCTCTCTCTCTCTTGCCAGGTTCATGCCCCTTGCTGTTGGGCAGCTGCCATGAATGGTTGTCTCACCACACCATGCTGCCTTGGAGTCAACTAAGTATGAAACCCCTGGAGAACTGTAAGAAATAAACCTTTCCCTCCCTAATTTTGGGCATCATGTATTTTGTCTCAGCAATGAGTGAAAAGTAACTAAGACAAACTACAATGGAAATACCAAAGGAACGCTACTACAAAAATAACCTTTGCTTGAACCGTCACATGCAAAGCAGCCTTTGCACCTGACACTGCATGTTCCATGCACATGTCTCACTTATATTGACAGTACATGCTCTTAGCTTTCCTTTCCTATGTGGCAGTCTTGTCACCTCTTTTCTTTTCCTGCTTTGTGGGGAGTTTCCTACTATATTGTAAAACATGCACTTAGTGTGGAAGTAAATTATCAATGAAATAAAATATCAAATATGCAATAAATGCTTAGAATACACATTAACATTTTCAATTCAGCTGTGTACCTGCTTATATAACCTAAAAGAGAACATCAAAAATAAAAACCTAAGCCAGGCCTGGTGTTGCACACCTGTAATTCCAGCACTCAGGAGACTGAGGCAAGAGGATGACAGTGAGTTCAAGGCCAGTCTGGGCTACAAAAGCAAGTTCAAGGCCGGCCTGTACTACATAGTGAGACTTCGTCTTAAACACACACACACACACACACACACACACACACACACAACCCTATGGGAACTACAGTGTGAACACAAACAAATATCTACCACAGAAATAAGTTTTGCTTCAACTGTCACATTCAGTGCAGTCTTCACACATGACAACTACATGTTCCATACACAAGTATCATTTACACTGATAGCACATATGTTTTGTTTTCCTGTACTTTTTTGTAGGGCACAGTTGACTTCTTGTTTCCCTGTTGTAGAGGTCTTTGTGATGCTGTACCTGCCTGTTCACTTGTCAGCTCACCAATGTGTTCCACAATTTTTTTGTGTAGTTCTTTGGGCAGAAACATTTGGTTTTCCTCTTCTGTAAATGATGTCTTAAGAGCTCCAGTCCCAATCCTCTAAGAAAATTTCTCTGTGATATTTTTCACTTGTTAGTTTCTTTGTAAACTATCAAGCTATTTATTCAATACAAGTTTAAATTAGAGTAAAGCACAAACATTGGTCAATGCTTTGTATTTCAAGTGACATCATAGTTGCTGCATAACTCATCAGCAGTATCTATGACAACTGGTTTGTTGTAGAAAGTTTTTATTTTGGGGTTCCATTTTGTTGAAGTTTCCCAATCAATATTTCCATTATGGTGCAATATTAACATCAGCAGCACTGGTTTGTTTTTCTTTGCCGTGTATGAGGCCAATGTTATATCTTTCTGAAATCCAAAGATCATACTGTACAATTCTCTGTTTTGAAATTGCGACATTTCATTTGGAATTTCTGCTATGCTCCTTGTGCACTTCCTATGGTGGTCAACTTGTGCTCTGTTAGAAAATCTAACATCAATTGGAAGCCAGTAAACCAACTGTCAGATGTCACATTCCAATTAGTTTGGGAGATGGGAACAACAAGTCTGTTCACAACATCATTTGGTTTATTGCTATACAAATAAGGACCTGATGACTGAGTTCCAGGATAAATGTCTAAATTGAAAGCATAAAAACTCTTTACATCTACAAGGGCATAAATTTTTATGCCATATTTTGATCCATCACTTTTCAATAAGTCTTTTACATTCCTGCAATCACCAAGAGAAATCCCTGCTAAGTACAGCAGACCTATGAATGCTTTCAGTTCAGCTAGTGAAGTGTCATAATAAACACATTTTTTAATATGGCTATTGGTGCATATAGTACATTTTGCTTGTATTTCATCCTTCGTGTATTTCACAGCATCTTGTAGCATTTTGTCTGTTACAATTCCAACACTGAACGGCAATTCTGGCATTCTGTTGAATACTTATCACCTCTGCCAAGACCCTCACTATATTTTGAGACCTAGTTCTATCATTGGATCAGTCCATTTGGTTGTGTGGCCATTTTTCAACATTTTAACGAGTCAAATAATTACTCACATTGCTATTTTCTTCATTATCTGATTCAAGGTGGTCTGTATTACGTGTCTGTATCAGTTGATTCTTGCTCCATTTCACTGTCACAAGAACTTGGGCTCACATGGCTGTTGTCAAAGTCATCCTCCTCCTCCTCATCATCATCAGCACCCACCCTGACCACTCTTCTGTTATGAAAGCACTTATTTGCCACATTGGGTCATCTTCATCATCCATGCATAAGTAATCTGATGATTCACTTTTGATCTCCAAAACTTGCAAATCTGTTTTTTCATGTGCCATTGTACTGAACTGGGCTACTTCTTTCAGAAAAATAAAAAGAAAAAAAATTTTTTAACAAATCCTAGATTGGTGTGAGTCTATGGGATCCCCTGTGATGCTCAGGTAAACATGTGCAAACCCCTGTGATGCTCAGGTAAACATGCACAAAACCAGTTAGAGAGAGCAAAAGGTCAGTTAAAAAAAAAGTGGTTCATTTTGCCACTTTTGCACACATGCGCAAACCTTGCTGTTTGTCCTACCAAGGCGATAAACACATGGATTACTTCCTATATCCCTCAGGGAAAGGTACTGAGATGTGCAGCTGGCTACTATTATACTGAAATACAAATTTATAGTATCAAAGTAAAGGATGGAGCCACTGGACCTAGTCTTATGTACCTGGGGCTAAATGCATGCTTTAGGCATACTGATTTGAAGGGACTCCCTAGATTTCCTCCAGCCCTGGATGTGAGCCTGGAGAAAACAGACCAAGGAGATGACCTGCCTACATTTGGTTGAGTTCTCAGGCTACAGGAGCAATAATGGCTCCCATAGCCAACACACAGAGCAGCTCAATTCACTAAAGCAGAAAACCAGATAGGGGTCAGGGTCGAGTCACAGACAGGCATCTTTGCTTGTTTTGTCTCCTAGGACAGCTGTTTGGAATCTTGTGCTTAGGAAGCTGTCTGCCTGGCAATTAAGGATTCTGATTTCATGTTTTGTTTTGTTTTTTCTGATTTCATCTTAGTGCTAGAGTTCAGAGTATTTGTTTGGAAACCACATCGACAGAAATTGTTTGATCTATGATGAACTTGAAGAAATAGCTAAGATTTGAAGTGCTAGAATCCTAAATGTGACTTCTGAATGATACCTAACCTAGGAAGCCAGGTTTCAACTCATAGTTCCAGGCTCTGAATGACATTAAAAAGTATACTTCATAGAAGTCCCCTCAGAAACACAGACAGCATACCCAAGGTAACAGACAGGAGTTGAACACAGGGACTAGTTGCAGAGACAGGGGCAGGGTGAAGGGAGTGTGAAGAAGCAGCCAGGTGCCAGCAATAATAAGAAGAAATTGATAGAAAATGACACTGCTGTAGGACTGAAGCAAAAAGCAAGGAAGCTGTTTTCAGAGCCTGGCAATATCCATAAGCATGGGAACCTGGCAGAGGAGTGGGAGGAATCAGTATGTCAATCTGTCTCTCACTGGGTTTTTTTTTTTGTTTGTTTGTTTGTTTGTTTTGTTTTTTTAATCTTGTACTGGTAACGTCTATCAGCCAAAGTTAACTAGAAGGCAGTGGGATCAGAAGAGTCTGGGAAAGGCCAAAAATGTGTCAGGAGAGGCTACCAGCACCAAGGCCAGTGTGTTTATATGAACGGTGCCTTGTTCAGTGAGTGAAAACATCATGTACTGAGCATGAAATCAGCCCACTCTTAAGAATTGACATAAGAAATAGTTTCAGCTACACAAAAATCATTAAAGACAGTAATTTTTGTTTTGCTAGAAATTAAATGAGGAAAGCAAATTTGAATCAATGACCTTTATTCACTCAGTTACCTAGTTACCCAGTGAGTAAATTTTAGTTCACTAGGTAAAAATTCTCACAATAAGGAAGAATAGTGCAGAGAAGGTAAGAGTAGGAATTCTACACTGGATTTTGAGGCGAAGGGTAGGTAAGATGGGGAGAGCAAATATCAATGTTTTTCTTCACCCATAGGTGAACTCCTGCAGGGAAAATGATCATGTGACAGCTATGAAGAAACAAAGCATATCACAGTAAGAGCTACACCCAAATTAGGGTATTTCAAAGTGATCATTTCAAATAAAGCTATTTGCAAAACTGTTGGTAGGGTATAGGGAAACCATAAAGCATAGTATGCACCCCGGGGGTAGGGGTTTCTGCAGCAGTTGGAGGAGGAGATATTTCTGGGTTCAGAGTCTGAGAAGGTTATGTAGATGGGTGGTAGAGGAAACCATCCTGATATGATCTCACAGGGCAGGAGCCATTCTCTCTTATTTCAATCTGCTGCCTTCCCCCGCAAGTCAAACTTACCTAATCCAGAGGGAAGGTGCTTGTGCCTGCAGTCCATTCAATTATCCCCATAGGGCATGTAGAGGGTGCAAAGAAGGGTGGATGGGGGCCTGAGAGGACAAACACAAGGTATCGAACACAGGGGGAAAGTTTCAAACTAGTGCATCAGTTAGCTTATGGCAATGCTGTTATGGACTATGGAGACCCTGCTTTTAGTTTTTGGAATATTATCAGAAGAGAGAATATAAATTTCTCTAGACTCTCTGAAACTTTTGTCCCTGGGAGAACTATTGACCACTGAAATGGTCAACAAATCCAAATCACACATTGTTACCACAATCTGCCTTAAAGCATGCTATACAGAGTTACTATTGTGAGAATAGTCAGTAGAGATCTATAACTGTTCTTAGGATCTTTTACTCTTTCAACTTTTGATTTAAAATTCTATGTCTCAAAGCACCGTCTATTTTATTTCTACCACGGTAAGTCATCCTTCTATTCCAATTGCTCTGTAGGATGCCTACCGCTGTTTTAGGTGCCAACTGGAAGCCTCCCCCATCTTCATGCACACACACTAACAACAGAATTCAGGTAAAACCTGCATTTTAACCCATATCGACTTCCCATACCTGCCAAATTTAGTGTACATCCACCCATCCATTGTTTTCTAGGGAAGGTAAATAACAACAGAATTTTATTCTCATGGGGTCTAGACATGCTGGACACTGACATCCTTGTGGCATCTGCAAAGTGGTGAGTCTACAGGTAAGCTGAGGCAATAGCCAAGCCACCCACCTATGTTCAGCCACTTCGTTCCTGAGTGTGCATGGGACTTCAGAGCAAGAGGCAGAATTGTCTTTAGGTAAAAGTTAGTCTGAGTTAAGGAACTATCATGCTACCTGGGTCTGAACTTAAGATTGGGCTGGGGATATCAGAAGAGCACTAACTGTGGAAGCTTAGACTCTTCCAACCAGGGATCACACTTCCTTTGGTTCTTCCCTGCAGCCACCAGTTAATTCTGCTCACCATCTGTGCAAGCTACATTCTGTTATCACCATCACCTTCCAGAACTACCCCATGGCTACTTCAATAGCCTCATCAGCCCGTTCTAGCCTCACCTCCTTTTCATCTGACCTATGACAAAATTAATCTACATGATGGTCATTGTTCTGGTTCTTTCATTCCTCTGCTTTGAAACGTTAAGGGCTCCCCTTGGTCTGTGGAATGAATCTTAAATCCCTTCACTTGGCAACAGAAGGTTACCTTGCCTCCACTTCCAGCCCTACCCCATCACTCTCTTGATGCAATCCACCTACAGTCAGGAGCGAGTGGCGCACCATTTGGAGCACTCATCTGTGCCATTTCTCAGGCTTTCCCTCTGCCTATCCCCTCTGCCCTGTTGGGATTCTGCTGGGTTATAAAACCCTTTCCCATCACTTCACCAAACTGACTTTTTCTTTTCTCCCATTGCACAGTACTTTGTTTGTACCTGTCTTTGATGCTAACCACAGTCTGGTTTTTATGATAGGATTTTGGTGCTTAGTGGCGTCTAACTTTTAGGATTATTGTGGTGCTATAATTAAATAAGATTTTCATATACCTAGATGGTTCATGGCATGCAGTAGAAGTTAGTAATTGTATATTACTATACATAATTCTATAATAATAGTCAGCTATTATTATATTTACCATTATTATAGACATAGTGTAGGAAAGTAGTTAAGAACAGTTTTATAATCTCATTGAAAAACCTAGCTCTTATATTAAGAGTTTATTGATTCCAGGCACTGCACTAAAAGTTTTAGTACAGATTATCTACTTTATCACTACTATTATATTTCTTCGAAATCCTATCTCTTTTTAATCCTCATTTTTGAAACATATGATGTGCTAAACACCATGCTAGGCACTAGGAATTTCACAGAAATCAAGACAGACCAGAATTTGTCCATAAAGTGCTAACAGCATAATTAAAGGATACAGGGGATAAACAAGTACTTTAGAACACCACAATATTATTTATTTATTGTTGGTTGCCTATTTGTCTGTCTCTCCCACTAGCATGTAAACTCTAGGATAATAGCTCTTATTCTGGGCTGTTTCACCTGCAACTAGATATCAGATTTGGTTCATAGAGGACTCTCAGCAGATATTTGTAATGGATGAGGACGGTGCTTTGAAGGAGCAGAACAGGTCAGACGATGGAGGACAATGGCAGATGGGGCATTGGGGTGGGGTGTCGCTTTAGATAGGATGATCAGGGGAACGAGCTCAAAAGTGATAATGTTTCAGACAAATCCTAGAAGATAAGAAGGAGCCAACCAGGCAAGGACCTAGAGGAATTGTCCTAGGCTATGTGATAAGCTCCTCCTTCAATGCTCAAATTCAAATTGACTCAGCGTGATGTCTCAGCCCACACACTGCAGAATAGACAGCGTCTGACAACCCTTCAAATGACGCCTGGTACAAAGTTGCCCCTACACTATCTTTTGCATCCTCTTCTGTATTGTGAGTTTTTAAATTGTAATTGATCTTGTTTTGCAAGCATAGAATTATTAATTTGCTAATTAATTCAACAAGAATCATATTTAGGATCCAAAGTTGCCTGTTTGTTTCTGTTTATCTCAAAGTGATATTTCTCCTTTTTTTCCCCGCTAAGTGAACAAGATATTCAGGGCATTACAAGAACGAGAATGTCACAGGATGCTCAAGGTTGGAGGGAACTTCAGGACAGAGCTCAGGGCTGGAGGTGCAGCAGCTCAGTTCACAGCTTAGAGGAACAGCCCTTCTTTTCCTACACTGACTGCCGGACCAGTTCCTGAAAGTGTTTTCATCCAGGCCTTGGGGATGCTTGTGAGAGCTCCCCAGGACACCCTAGTCTTCATGAATGTTGATGTTCTTTGAGGCAGAGCTGGGGCTGTGGTGGAGAGGTGGGGAGGGGAAAGGTAAGCAGCTCTGGAGGCCATCAGAGTATTAATTCGTCCTGGCCCTGCTCTGTGCAAATCCGGCTACAACCAGCCTGCTGTGACTTCATTCACATGAGCCCACTAAAGGCTGTTCTAGGGAAGCCAGGCATTCCTCAAAGGAACACAGAGTAACTAAAACCCTCAAGGCAGGCAAAAGGGCAGTCAGCAGGCATGACTCACGGTCCTTTGCAGGACACTGAGATTATGTGGTTTAGAGGGATCATTAGTAACATTTCTCAAGCAAGAATGCATTACACACAAACCCTCAGCCAGGAAGACAATGCAAGTAGCTTCCTGATCTCAGCTCCAGCAGCACCAGAGAGGGGCAAACCAGAGAGGCCCCAGAGATCCACAGCTCTTCCTTTTAGAATCCTGTTTGGAAAGGCTTTTGCCTACCACTCAGTCAAGTTCCATTCCACCCTGCTAATCAATATGACTTTCTGTAAAACAGGTATTAAACCCTCTCTAAATGATGGGAGAGCTCAAGTTTAGAGGAGTACTATGCTCTACCCTCCCTCTCCCAACACTCTGAATGAAACCTAATCCCTAATGTAATAGTAAGCAGTATTAACAGATGCAGCTCCTATGAGGTGAGCAGATCATGGAGTGAGAGCCCAGTCTCAGGACTGGAGTTAGTGCCCTTATAAATGAGGCACTTATAAATAAGGCCTGATCTCGTTTGCCCCTTCTGCCATGTAAGGGTGCAGCTGGAAGGCATATCCTCCATGACAGCAGAGTTCCTTCACCAGACACTGAATATACTAGTGACTCCATGTGGGACTTCCAGGCTTCAGAACTGTGAGCAATACATTTCTATTGTTTGTAAATTACCTAACCTATGGTATTTGGTTATAGCTGCCTGAATGCACCAACAAGAAGATAAGTAATGTACCTAGAATTGAACTGTAAGTAAAGAAGCAGGATTTTGAACCTGGATGCGTCTAATTTTAAAACCACTTTTTCTATGACACCATTTTGCTTTTGAAAAGATCTATGCCCAGGGAGGAATTAAACTGCAATTGCAGTCTGGAATCTGACCATAGGGCTGCTGACAGATTGGCCACTCCGCAGATACAGTCCCTGAACAAAGCCAGAGCTGGGGTTGGCCTTCCTCCTTTCTCTATCCTCTGCATTAGCTGGCTCACTAATAAACAGTCCAGTACGAAAATGTGGGGGAAGATGACAAGCATAGAGCCCCTGGGGACTAGTCTCAAATAGGAGCTTTACTTAAAGGACGGGATGTTCAAAGAGGGTAAGATTTCCACACACTCTCTCTTCCCGACTCCTGGGAGAGAAGCTTTCATTACAGGGAGTCACAATATTTGTGCATCTTTCAGACAGCTTTCTCTTTTTAAAGCTACATGGCATGCAGGTAGCTATGTAGCTCTTGATTTGTAACAAAAGCGGCTGGAGAAGGTAGAGAGCTGGAGGAGGGGAATTTCAATAGGTCTTCCCAGGACAGAGCCAGGAAACTGGGGTTCTACTCCCAGAGCTATTTAGGGGTGCACATGTGTATGAGCATCCATGTGCATGCATCCGTGTGTGTGTGCGTGCATGTGTGTGTGTGCATGCGTGTGTGTGTGTAAGAGAGACAGTTATTAGGAAAATCACTCATCCTCATCATCCCTCCAATAGGAAGAAGAGTGCTGCCTATTTTATAGCAGTTAGGATCAGGATGAATGAGGATTTCAGATGATCCCAAAAGGTAGACAAGTAGGACTAAACATAGACCTATTCAGTAGAAGTATACTAAAATGTATTTACTAATAAACAGTAATTTTAGATCTGCCACGAGAGGCCTCCCTTGCAGGCACCATTCACTGATGGAGCTCTTGCTATGGGACAAGGACTGTCCTCAAGCTAGAGAGGCAAAGATGACTGGACACAGGGTCTCCTCGAAAAAACTCAGACATGGACAAGTGGGTCCCTGACAAAGGCCAGCACTGCAGAGCCCAGAGCTACCCTGCCTCAAAATCCCTATGTCAGACTCTTCTTGGAGTTACTGTTCAAGTGGCTGTGAATTCTCGATAACTTGGTGATGAGGATCAGTCCGTGCCCTTTTGAAAGGATGAGGATACTGAAGAGGTTTTGATGAAGGAGTATTGGAGGGTCCAGGAGCCTCTGGGTTGCATCAGAGGAGTAACAAGGGCAGCCTGGGGCCATTTTCATTTCAAGAAGACCCCTTCTTCCTTCCCTTTCTTCTAAGCCACACATCCTCATGAATGTCTCAGTGAATCACAGGACACACAGTGTGGCTCACTTTCAAATATACTGGTCCTCTAACAAGGGAAAAAAAAATGTGCCAGCAGTCCAAACAAGGCTTTTTACTTGATCAAGAGAATTGTGAGGATTCAGACGATAATGTTTACTGGACACAAAAATATTGGTTTCAATATGATGGTAAACTAGATGATTTTTTTAAAATTGCAAGTACAGTACTATAATAAAATATTCTTAATGCATTATTATAGTGAACAATGGGATGCAGGGTCTCAAAACTCTGGCCTTAAAGTCTTGACCCTGGACATCTCAGCTGCAAGGCCAAGTTCTGTCCAGATGAATGCTATCCAGATACGAGTAGGATGGCCCTCAGATTGTCACAGCACCTTCCCTGTCACAGAGGTGCCTGGCAAAGCAACAGTGCTCACCGTGGAAGGCAAGTGAGCAGGACAACTTAATGTCACGGAGATCATTCAAACTGTCCTGCCGTCTAGCCCAGAAAGTACTTTTTCATTAACATGTGCTTCTATTCATGTAAGATGTCTATGCTGTGTTTATTCCATTTTGATAAAGTTAGGAAATGATCCAGAAAAATTTGAGAGTTAAATGGCATCAGAAATTATACTTCCACCTTTTTTGTAATTAAACACAACAAAATTATGTTTCTCTATGCCTGTATGTCAGTATTAAGAAATTTCTCTCCAGACTTATTCACGGACTTAGCTGCCTTGGTTATTCCCCTAGCCATCCCCATATTTCTCCACAAAATCATCTCTGTCTGCATATCTCAGCTTTGTGACATCAACAATCACACAACAGACAAAGGTGCTTTTAGTCACATTTTAAAGATGGAAAAACAGATTCAGAGCTAAATAAATTGTCCAAGGTCAATCAACTAAGACAGGATGGTTAGGAATCCATTATATAACTTTAATCCTGGGTCAGAGTTACACCACTGTTCCAGTCCTATTGATTTTAGTTCTCAATCCTAAGTAGAATGTGGCAGCATTTAAATGTTTTAATTGAAAATCATTAATTGATAATTAAAGTGTATCTAATTTTTATTTTTATAGTTATTTTACTTTTCATTTAATATTATAAATCGGGAAAATAATTTTCCTTTTTTCACTTCTAACACTACCCTTCTGCCATTAGGAATTTTCCAGAATATTATCAATTTCCTTTGAGTCTTT